>JAHWFO010029252.1:330611-346452 GCA_023313115.1 Rhysida immarginata
GTACAGACCCACCCACAGACAGACCCACAAACATCCTTCTTTATATATATAGATAGATAATAATAATAATAATAATAATAATAATAATAATAATAATAACAATAATAATAATAATAACCCGTGTGGGGTTTCGGGTCCCCCATTGGGCGCGGCCTCCTGTGAATGAAGGATATTCTCTAATGAGGGTAGCGGGTCATCCCGTCGTGAAATAAAACCCGGAACCTAAATGAAGTGCTGTATATGAAAAGTTAGAAAGCCTCGGATAAAAACGACGTAAACGGGGCCAGTGTAGCTCCTGGCACCACGTCCAGTAAGGGTTCCCATACTTTCAGGACAACCATATAAGAAAGAACGCTGCTTTCCTCTTGTCCGACGCCATTCTATCACCTCTTGCCTTCCATAACTTCATGGCAAAAAAAAAAAATATATCCACATTTCTTCTAACAAAGCCTTCTAAATCAGTCATTCACGTGGCAATTGTTACCGAGAGAAACAACCCTTAGATTTCTCTTTAATTTATCTCAACAATACATACTTTGTGTCTTTATCAGTATATATATTTTTTTGCAACCTTTTTCTTTTATTTTTATTCAACATGACCACATTGACTACTTGATTATCATACTGTCCGATTATGTAAATATACATCAATAGCCTACATAACTAACTTTAAATAATTATATCTCGTAAACCCCATTAGCATGAGTTACTATGCCATATAATAGTGGAAGGGGTGCATAACAGTATATTTAGATTTCAGTTAAATCCAAGCTTAACAGATTTGGTCTTCCCTTGTAAGCTGCTACTATGAACAAACAAATATTAAACCAATCATCTAAAGATCTTTAATAGTGAAATTATAAAGAAAATTTCCGCTGCAATTCACGTGTCAAAGCAACGTTTATAAGACACCAGAATCCCCTCCAGAAATAAATCCACTGAAACTTAGGACAAATGAAATATTAATTATTTCTATTATTTATATATGCTGTATTTTGAGATTAACTATTAATCCAAATATCAATTGTTTTATCATCAGAGATTTCTTTTTGTAAAAAAATGTCCGATATAGCCTAATGAAAGTAGCTTCTTCTAAATAATGTTTCGACAGATAATAAGGCGCAGTATAGTAAATATTGCAATGCTTCCATGAATATTCGTGCCATCCGCTTCGAAGAACTTGTCCTTCCAGCGAAGGAAAGAAGAGGGAGTAAAAACAAACGAAAACAAGCAGCAATAATTTGCGACACATCATGTAAATAAGCGAAGCGAATAATGCTGACATTCGTAATATCAGCCAAAAAATTAACAGATGTTTCACATATACAAATTGTATATTTTTACTATTATACACTATGCTACTAAAATGTGAGTCGAAACACTTGATTCGCTTATACGCATGCACTGTGAATAAAAACCTCTTTCGTGCACGAAACATTTACTCCAAATAATACTTGATTTGACTCAGCTAGATCAAAGTTCTCCTGAACAAAAGGAAGGAGAAAGTGAATTATCAATTAGAAAAAATCCTGAATCTTATCGTTTTAGAAAACAATGACCAAGATTAAGGACGAAGAAAAGTGAAAAAAAATAACATGGAAAACTAGAATCACGTTTTCATTATAGAGACTCATGATGACAATATAACCTCTACAAAAGTATTAAAAAAATCCAAAATCTCATGAAAATTTGAAAACTAAGTAAACTTTAGATCATTTTTTATCCACAGCTTAAAAGAAAAGATATTTTCATTTTTTTTTCATTTCTAATCAAATTATCTTAAGTAAAATGTTATCTTAAAAAGAAAGAAAAATTCTAACTTCAAAAAAAGTAGCTTGCTTTCATTTGTTTTAACTTGTTTAGATTTTATTTCTAATTCTAAAGAAGTAAAGAATATATTTCAAAAAACAAGTCATATTTGTATATTCTGCCATTAATAGTGGGAATTTATACTCACGTACTAATGACTTAGAAACTATGACATCTTTTGGTAGATTGCATAAGTAAATCCAATTTTCATTGATGTGGCGCTATCAATTGGTAACGGAAATAAATGATTGTTGGCCTTTCAAAGAGCTAAAGTTTATAACAAATCAGTCAGTAGGTGTCACTAATGTGCATTATTTGACGTAATGGTAATCTTATGCCACGAGGCCGTTTGCTTAAAGACATAAATTAAAAATTAGTAAATAGTAAAGGGTGAATGAAAGGGTCAAGGATATTGAGACGAGTCTCGGTAACTTTTAATGTAGCAATTTCAGATTTTTTTCCTTTATTCCTATTTAAAAAAAGAAGGTGATTCGATAAAGAGAATCATTATGAAATGATTGTAAATAGCGATTAAGGTCATATGTATGAATTTTCTACAATCTATTAGTGCATTAGAAAATAGAAAATGTCGCGTTAAAAATTCATGACAATGTAGATGGAGTTAAATAAAATTAAGCATAATGTACACTGTTAATGATTGATAAATTATGTAAAAAGAAATCAGATCATATATAAAAAAACACGACTCGTCAAAAGAAATGCTTAATTAAATAACATTTTTAATATTTTGGAAAGCAAAATTAATTGTAGATGCATGTATGCATTCATAGTAATGGAAAATAAAATTGTAAATGCTTTAATAAACAAAAATTAGATGTACCAGTAAAAAAAATTAAAAAGGAGAAGATAATTTTCCTTTCTAAGCACACTAAATATTTTTAGTTCATAATATCGTATACACACGTATATTCCTACAAAGGAAGTTCTATAAAGAATGAACTTTCTGTTATAAACTAAATCTTTTCATAATTTCGCTTGCTCCCGGAAAGAGAAAAGTTTTTTTTAATATTTTCGCTCAGTTAGAAATTTTATGGTTGACATTTTCCCTCTCTCCCGCTGAACATTTCTGTAATATAATATTAACAGAAACTGGTAACATAATATTTTATTTACATTCTTCCTTAACGTTTCACATTGAGGAAATGTTATCAGAAAAAATTTTAAGGAAATTCTTTTAAATATTATTTTTTGTGTACTTTCGAGAAAAATTTATATTTTAGTTTATAATTTCTGTTAAGTTTATTCTGCACATTATGCTCTATTCATGCGGGGTTTTTAAAATCATCCGGAAAAATTTGAACATTTTCGAAGATGAAAATCCAGAGTTCACATAGTTGACAGAGATAATATTTTTTCTAATACATGTATTATATATCTCTAATTTACCAAATTCAATGTTCAAAAATTATAACATTTCAACAAGATGATATCAATTTATTACGAATTCTATATTCTGTTGCTCAGTTAAACTAATTAAATAATTAAATGATTAATAATTATCATTATAATTTTTTTTTTCTCCTTTTCTTTTGATGATACGGGGATGAATCTAAAAGTAAGTTACATTCAGCATCATCTGTGGTCGAAGAGCGCCAACATCATTCGCCGTTTTTAAGGATGTTGCCTGTATATCTGTACACGTAATTGCAACGTGGCGTGATCCTACGTGTTCATGGCGCAGCATCTGGTTGTACAATCCGAGTTGGAGATTCACGGAACAATCCGTTTTTTGTGGGCGAAAGGCTTAAATTGCACTGAAATCCATAAGAAAGTTTGCGGTGTCTACGGGCATAATGTGATTTCTCGTCCTGCAATTGTGAAGTGGTGCCAGCAGTTCGAAAAAGGGCACTCAGATTTGACGGACGAAAACCGCGCAGGAAGACCATCCACGTCCAACACTCCCGAGCAATTGCCCGCGTTAATGAGATGATTCTGGACAATCGACGAATCAGAATTAAAGAAATCGCCAGAACGCTTAGCGCACCGATGATGACGTCAAAGACGCAGTGCTGACATGGTTGAGAAACGCTGGAGAGTATTTTTACCTTAGTGGCATGGAAAAGTTAATTTCACGTCCACGCAAGTGTTTACAATTGTTGGGTGACTATGTAAAAAGTGAAATAAATGGTGCACGTTTCCTCATAATGTGTGTTTGGAATCTTAACTTACATCTGTTTTTACTATTTCAGAGTGAAACTTACTTTTTTTATTCACCCTCGTATGTATAGTTTTGATTTTCATAATTATATCAATTAGAAAAAATATCTTTATTCATTCAGAGGCTAATCTACACTGGCTGACAAAAAAAGTGAAGCACCTAGAAGGAGTGGTTGAAAGTGAATGAAACGACATATAGTCAAAGAACATGAGACTTTATTGTACTGATTACAATATGGGATGAAACAGACAGCGCCGTTGACAGTACAGGTGGAATGTTGCTGCCAGTTCAGTAGGGTGTGGCAACCCCTCTGGCCCCTATGCATGCCCTTATGCGTTTTGGAATGGCGTCAAACAGCCTTTGGATCCTCTTCTAACGCAAGTCAGTCCACAGTTGTTGCAGCTATCCCTCCAGATCCCGCAGGTTGGTACTGAGACGGTGTCACTTTCCGATGTCATCCCACACGTGTTCAATGATGAAGAAGTTCGGGGATCTTGTCGGTCACGGGAGGACCTCAACATGCTGTAGACAGTCCATAGACACACGCCTTCTGTGTGGGCGTGCGTTATCTTGTTAGTACAATGTCCCAGGGTGCTGTACCAGAAGGAGTAGGACATGCGGACGCAGAATGTCTGTGCATATCGCTGTGCCGTCAAAGTCTGCCAAAGCACTTATAGGTTATGCATATCCGATGGCCACCACACCATGATGCCAAGGGTTACGCTTTGTGTCTCTCCACAATAAGGGAGGGTTATGCACTCTGCCAAGGCCATACTATATATCCAGGCCTGTCAACTGAATTGATGACGTCAAGCTAGAGGTCGGGGAGGCAAATGGACGTCGGCTTGTCATTTTGACATAGGAGATAATTTTTTCATATTACTGGAGTGTTCGTTTAACTTGAATAAGCATAATTTGTCATCTTGAATCATTTATAATCAGGAATCTAATTTGAAACCTTTCTTAAGTATAATTTTTTTATAAATAACAATTATTTTCAATTATAGTAGCCTATCATTATAATCAAGTATGTTAGGCTTAACTTCGTGGCTAACTATCAAAATGAAATATATATTATTCTACTTTAATATCATAGGCAATGGGTAGAAATTGCTCTGTTCCTTATCGTAAATCCAATTATTAAAAACCAGTATGTACATTGTAAATTGCACACAATACTTTTTGGATTTCTGAAAGAACTGGCCATTAAAAATTCGCCGTGAAGATTTTACGCCAATCGCAAATTCAGGAGTTTGTGTCAGGCATTTTCACGATGATTTTTACGGATATAAAGAAGAAATATTTATAGACAAGCAAGGTAATGAAATCGTTATACATCGCGACAGAATAAAATTAAAACAAGACACCTATCCAACATTTGTTTCCATACAAACATCTCAATTAAATGAAGTGCTTCCCAAAACAAAAAAGATATGCGATGAACGAGAACAGTTCAAATGGAAGCTGCTATATCGGCTTGCTGTTAGAAGAGAAAATTCAAAGTTACATGAATAATTCCGTTGAGAAGGGGGTTTGTTTCCATAGTAACTCGGAGCAAAAATGAGAGAGAGAAAAAAATGTTCGTTTTGAGAGCGATGTTTTTATCAATGCATTTGAATATTGTATAATAACAAGCCATAATTGATCTATAATACACTATTGATAATTAACTAAGATACACAAGCAGAAATTAGATTAGAAAATTAGCATAATTTTTATGTGACAAAAAAGTGTCACAATTGAAACATATTTTTTTTTTTAAAAACTTATTCCAAAGTTTAAGGAATTAACAATCAGAGTAAAACAATAAAAGAAATTAAAAATATTTATAGAGAAATATTACAAGTAACCTATTCAAAATGCCATACTAATGCCTTCTAATACTATGAAAATGCCAAGCACAATGCCTCACCGACCTGTAGCATGGCGTCATCAATTCAGTTCTCAGGCCTGGAGAGATATAGTACGGACGTAACTCTGCCCGTACTAAACTCTAACATGATGCGACTCAGGGGCAAGGCACCACTCTAAACGCAGGCGTTGTTGTTAGGGTATTAATGGCAACTGACGCATGGGGCTTTAGGACCCCAATCCGGCGGATGCGAATCGTCGAGACGCTGTGCGGGAACTCACGGGGTGCTGTAGAGTCTCTAAAGGGCCCCACACACTTGAAGTTTATCTGCAGGCCGGTGCCTGTATTGAAGAACTGTAAACTGAAATCTCATTGCGCCACACACAATCACATCAACCGCCTGCAGGCAGTGGTCTTTACAGTCCATGGTCTGTGCTCTTGCCACTCACTGACAATTCATAATCGTCAGTCCGGGGGGACTACAGTTCAAGATTAGAACTGAAGAATTTTCTCGCGAACAGTGCCAGATGTTCGGTTCAACCGGAGCTCCCCGAACACAGTTCAGATGTGTTGGAGATGATCATTTGACAGATTTAGAAAATGGAATTAATAAAACGTATGTGAAAATGCAAGAAATAATCGTGAACAGTATAAAATTACTTCGTTAATGAATGTGTTTGGCAAGATAATTTTGTTGATAATTAGTTATATTTATTAAGTAGCGGAAGAATGGAGCTACTTATTGTTTTCACAATGTCCGTCTGTCCGTCCGTCCGTCCCCTTCATAATTTCCGCATTTTTTGAGTAGAAGGTTGAAATTTGGAATGTAGCTTACTATGAGTATGAGCACCTTCACTATTTAGTTTGGCTTTGATTGGACCACTGGGGTCGGAGTTTCGGGGGCGGAAGTTAGAGGGGACCAAAAGGTCTATGCGTACTTATGAATATAAAGGAGTGAAATTCGGAATGCAGATTCCTCTAAGCAAGATCAACATTATTGTGAAGTTTGGGCCAAATGGTCCCAATAGGGTCGGAGTTGTGGGGGTGGCATTCACTTGGTCTTTAGAACTATGGCAGCATATGGCGTGTGATATATCATTCGATCGGAAATGATGAGAAACGAAAGAAGATAGAGCTCGCTTTCATCTTCTAAATAATACGTTCGAAAAAAATCAATTTTTCGATTAAAAAAATAGGGTGGGGGGGGGGGGGGAATTAAAAAGTGCAGATAAAAGGGTAAAAATAGATGACCTCAGCGCTTCCGCTACTTTTCTATACCTTTCTCGGGAGGATTAATTTCTTGTTAATATTGCACATAAATACTGCTTCACTAGTCATAATTATTATTATTATTATTATTATTATTATTATTATTATTATTATTATTATTATCAGTCACAGTGTCTATTCAATGAAATAAAACGTGAGAAAAATGATTTTACACTCTCCTTTCCTTTCTCGAATTATTAATGCATTAGCTTAAAAAATAAAAGCTTACTGTAATAATAAGAGTTCGTTACTGAAACTGTACTTCTTCCTGATCAGTACAAAATAATAACAAATTATAATACTACCGAGATGGCATGTATACATCATCAGCAGATGAACCAGATTTTGCTGCCTTCACTTTTTTTAATTCTTTCCGAAACGTACATCGCAAATTATTATAATTATTATTATTATTATTATTATTATTATTTTTTTTTTTTTTTTTTTTTTTTTTTTTTTTTTTTTTTTTTTTTTTTACTATTTCTACTGTGGTCGTTGGAATCATTATTTTATAAAATTCCAATAGTTTGTTATAGGCCTTGGTTTTCATTTCTTTATTGGAATACGAGTCATCTTTTATCTTCCATAGACAGGTATTTTTCTTATATAGTTCTATGAAAGAAGAAAAGAACGCTGGCTTGTCATCCATCTCACAACAGGCCAAAAAAATTTAAGGTTGCTTAAAAGTTTTTCGCCTGCCACCGGATGTATAAAAATAGACCTTTCAGGCACGGTGACCGCAGTCTAACTGAAGGTGTGTGGTTGCTTTGGCCTTGAGACCTAAAACCGTGAGATCGTGAACTCTGAACTGATCACACCTGAGATCATCATCTTCAGCCACTCACACATCTTCAGTTCCGTCCTGCCTGCAGGCTACGATCTTAAGATGGACTGTATGTGTGTGTTCAATGACTACCAACTGACAGATTAATAACTTCAGTTAAACTGTAAGTGTGTGGGGCGCTTAATACATGTTCGCGGATGGCGGGTGCCAGATGCCATGGGATTCCTTAATGCTTGGAGCACAATACGACGGCCCCCAATTGGGCTGGTGTTTGTTGGTCGACCCGTACGTGCACGAAATGCATGGGTGCCTTCATGTACCCATTGATTCCAACATCGGGCCACTGTGCATCTGAATGGTCCACATGCCTGGCAATCGCATGATACGACCAACTAGCCTCCTACAGTCCCACAATGCAGCCCCTCTCAAATGCTGACAATTGGTGGATAGGATTTCCAACGCGTCTGCGAGGCATTGTGGGTGCTTTATATAGTACAGTAATCCTCTCTGAACGTCTTGCGTAAATGTCGGACTCACAGCAGTTGACTATTAACAACTTACCAACAACATGGCGGTGACATCACACGGTATGCATGTTAACCGAAATAGGATAATATTGGACCACTCCTTTTGGATGCTTCACTTTTTATATCAGTCAGCGTATTTATAAGGTAGATTTTTTAAAAAAATTGTTTAAAAAATTGTTTAAAAGAAGTAAATTACTTTTTAATTAAATTTACTCACAATTCATCCGCTAAGAAATTAGCACTCCTTTAAGTCTATATATTCAAATACTGGAAATAAATGAATACTATACGAATTGTTTAAAAATTCTAAACCTTTTATTTAACTTAGCATCTAGTTATTATTTATTTATTTGATTTTTACCTTAAATTTACTCGAAGCAAATTAATATTCCGCTACATTTGTGTTTTTATATTTTTTAAGTTAATATTTTAGAAACGAAACTAAATTTGTAACTAATTGTTAATTTTATCTCAATTTCTGAAAAGTATTAAATACTAGCAGAGTTACCCGGCGTTGCCGGGGATAATTACACTTGTTGGTAAAGAGAACAATCTCAAAAACTTAAATTATAACTCCTAATAGGTTAAATAATAACTCAATCGATACAACACAGAGCAAAGGGATTATCCATTCTAATAAAAATACGAAAAAGAGGAAGTCTAGATTATATACCGGGATTTTATCTAAACGCTTCTTGACTTGTCTCACCACTGCGGAGCATCACCAAATACTTTAGACTCAAGTTTTTCTTGCCTTTGACGTAGAAGCTCTTATACCCTGTTGCTCTATTAGAAATTCCCGTTGTTCACATGTTTCAAACGCCCGTATAGCTTTTTCTGTTTTAGTTGCAGAGTTTCTCTAACCAATACTCGTTCTTTCTCTTTCCTTTACAGACACACAAATTTTTGCCAGTCGTCTGGACGTTTGATAGGGAGCTCAAGGGAGACACGCGTGACTCCTATGCCTAATCAGTAGGCGCTGCGTTTTAATGTTCTGTCATTGCATCTTCACTTTACGCTCATTATCAAAAATTCTTGGAAAATTCAGTAATCGCATTGTCGGCATTTCAGTTTCCAAAACATGCACTTTCCCACAGAATATAGTCAAAATATATTTTTAGGAAATGTTTGGACCTGCTGTGCTACCAAATAAGCTAGATGATAAACCCGGCGTAGCCCGGACTTTTATTTTGGAATAAATTTTGAAATGTCTTAAAAATAACACACATTATAACGCTTAGAATTAATACTGTAAAAATTCGAAAAACTTTTTTTAAAGGCACACAATGAATGGACCTCTCCAAGGATGCCACTGCTAGTCTAAAAAATTTCTTATTCACGTAATCTTACTTTAGATGTACACTTGATGTTGTTGCAATTTCCTTTCTTCTCTCGATGTTTTGAATCAAAACTTGGCCATTCATCTCTTTTTGTAGTCTAGTAATCGCCGATTCTTCTATTGACCTGCTTACCATTTGCTCAATACATCACGGAGCCAAAGGATTGCTTCCTCTGCCGTCTTTCCACTCTTTCTCAATAGTCTGCTAACTTTCCATTATCGCCAGTTACTAATCGTTTTTAAAGATTTTCAAAAAATTGTTAAGTACTAAGAATTCTCTTTTCTTAGAAAAGCCTGAATAACCGGAATTCTATGCACTGGTGGTCATGAGATATATATTGATGATCCCTGCGTAGTGTTGGTGCATTGCGTGTTGACACCATTGTTGATACGTATTATTGCACAAACTTTTCCTTGCATTGTTGGTCATGAGATATATATTGTTGATCCGTGCAGAGTGTTTGTGAATTGCGTGTTGATACCATTGTTGATTCCTATTGTTGCACAAACTTTACCTTGCATTGTTGGCCATGAGATATTTCTCATTAATATGCCCTGCCATGATCATGAATATCGATTTTTTTATCGATAATTATTATTTTTCCGAAATTTGAGGTAGACAGTGACCTTCCTCATGCTTTGAAGGTCAAGTATGCAAAATTTCATCAAGACTGGAATAAAACTATAGATTTGTATTCAATACACACAAACAAACCCACAAACAAACATCCTTTACTAGCAAAGGTACCCGGCGTTGCCCGGGATAATGACACTTGGATGTAAACAGAACAATCTCAAAAAATTAAATTAAATTTTGCAATATCTTAAAAATAAACACATGAAAATGCTTAGAATTATTACAGTAAAAATTCTTAATGAAAATTCGAAAAAAATCTTTTTAAAGGCTCACAATGGCTGGACCTCTCCAAGGATGCCACTGCTAGTCTAAATAATTTCTTACTCACGTAATCTTACATCAGATGTATACTTAGTGTTGTTGCAATTTCCACTCTTCTCTCGATGTGTTGAAGCAAAACTTGGCCATTCATCACTTTGTGCAGTCTAGCGGTCGCCGATTCTTCTATTTACTTGCTTCCCATTTGCTCAATACATCACGGAGCTAAAGAAGTGCTTCCTCTGTCGTCTTTCCACTCTTTCTCAACAGTCTGCTAACTCTCCATTATCTCCAGTTACTGATCATTTTTAAAGATTTTCAAGAAATTGTTAAGTACTAAGAACTCTCTTTTCTAAGAAAAGCCTGAATAACAGAAATTCTATGCATTGTTACAAATTGAAACTTATCTATATTACATCATCATTTTATGTTCATTGTTATAATTCTTGGAAAGATTGCTTTAACATTACATCATCATTCTGTGCTCATTGTTATTGGTGAATTGCGCGTTGATACCATTGTTGATGCGAACACAATGGTCCTATTGTTGCACAATGCCTTGCATTGTTGGTCATGAGATATTTCTCATTAATATGCCTTGCCATAACCATGAATATCGATTTTTATCGATATTTATTATTTTTCCGAAATCTGAGGTAGACAGTGACCTTCCTCATGCTTTGAAGATCATGTATGCGAAATTTCATCAAGATCGGAATAAAACTGTAGATTTGTATAAAAAACGTACAGACAGACAGACCCACCCACCCACAAACATCCGTCTTTATATAGGGGATTATATATATAGATTCTTGCAAACGAACGTTCAGTCATCGCATTATCAGCATCTCAGTTACCAAAATATACATTTTCCCACAGAATATAGTCAAAATATATTTTTAGGAAGTGTTTGGATCTGCTGTGCTACCAAATAAGCTAGGTGATAACCCTGGCGTGGCTCGGACTTTTTTTTTTGGAAAAAATTTTGAAATATCTTAAAAATAAACACATGAAAACGCTTATTAGAATTAATGCAGTAAAAATTCTTAATGAAAATTTGAAAAAAATTTTTTTTAAAGGATCACAATGGATGGACCTCTCCAAGGATGCCACTGCTAGTCTAAATAATTTCCTACTCACGTAATCTTACTTTAGAAGTACACTTGACGTTGCTGCAATTCTCTTTCTTCTCTCGATGTCTCGAGTCAAAACTTGGCCATTCATCTCTTTGTGTAGTCCAACGGTCGCCGATTCTTCTATTGACATGCTTACCATTTGCTCAATACAGCACGGAGCTAAAGGAGTGGTTCCTCTGTCGTCTTTCCACTCTTTCTCAATAGTCTGCTAACTCTCCATTATCTCCTATTACTGATCATTTTTATAGATTTTCAAGAAATTAAGTAATAAGAACTCTCTTTTCTAAGAAAAGCCTGAATAACAGGAATTCTATGCATTGTTACAAATTGAAACTTATCTATATGGCACAAACTTTGCATTGCAGTTTTGGTCATGAGATATGTATTGTTGGTCTGTGCAGAATGTTTGTGAATTGCGTGTTGATAACATTGTTGATACCTTTTGTTGGACAAACTTTTCCTTGCATTGTTGTTCATGAGACCTTTCTCATTAATAAGCCTTGCCATTACCAACAATATCGATTTTTTTATCAATAATTATTATTTTTCGATATCTGAGATAGACAGTGACCTTCCTCATGGTTTGAAAGTCATGTATGCAAAATTTCATCAAGATCGGATTAAAAATGTAGATTTGTATACGAGACAAACAAACCCACAAACAAACCCACAAACATCCTTCTTTATACAGGGTGATTATGATTATAATTAAATAATACAGCTAAATGGCGTTAAATTAACAACTTGATTAACGGCTCTTCCTCTGTTACATCCCCATTTGCAGATCCTCATAATTTCATTTCCTTCTTCCTGTCCGAGTTCCTAGAGACATTGTTACCTTCGTCTTCTGTTAGTTCGGTCCTTTCTCAAGCCTATCCTTTTGAGGTCCTTTCTATCTCCTTTTCTTTATTTTTGTTCCCTGCCTCTCTGGAAGAGACAGCAAAGGTCATTCTTCAATGAAAATCCTCGTCTTCTCCTGACCCTCTTGGTTTATGTGCCGATATTATTATTTTCGTTTCATCTAGTTTAACCTTTCCTCTTACTCACATTTTTAATGTTTCTATTTCTCAAGGTGCCTTTCCTAGGTGTCTCCGTCAACTTAAATTTATACCTATTTTCACGTTGATTGGCAGAGTAACTATGACAAGAGACAGAAAACGATAAATGAGAGAAATAAGTCTTTTTATTTCTGATGGAAAATAAGTATCCATAATTTTCAACAACGAAATGAAAGTCAATAAAGTTATTAACGTCCATAAAGTTATTGGCAGTGGAAGTCTTGTCTGGGTAATTTGGGTTATAGAACATTAGTGGTAAGCAATGGACTTCATTACTTGCAAGGTCAACGGATAGTTCATCCGACGATACACGCCGCCCTGACGACAAATCTGTGACGTAGGTACGGTAGGAAGCTTAAGCTCGATTTCTTCGCTGGATCACGCAGTATGTGAAGTTTACGGTTATTTGATGAGAAGCTTGAACTACGCTACCCAAGAGGACGACCCCACGGGATGCGAAGGCAATCCCCTTGCAAGTAGAGCAAAAGCAAAAACGATACTGGAGAACACAAAACTGCGTAAACGTAGCACTGAACAAAAATCACTAATGCACTTCTGACGACACTAAAACGATGAGATTCAGAAGTAAGGGACTTTTCAATAAATAGCATTATAATAACACAATTTCACTATAGGATCGTACACTTAATGGAAATTTACACGTTGGTAAAACTTAGCATAGAATTTAGAATTCGCACGGGATTTTAATTGCGGAACCCACAACACTGCTCACTAAATAAAGCACAACACAAATGATCGGTACTGGCTTTTTAACGCACTGACACTCGTACCACTAATGATACACAGATATATGTATATTCATTTATATACAGGGTGGCCCAGATTAATATATACAATCTTTGAAAGCGCCGTGTGCGCGTCACGCGCGACTGACGCAATTCAAATTGCGCGCTTTATGTGAGCAAGGGGGTGCGAAAAAGGCGCGAATCATGAGGATCGTCCATATCAAGATGGCGGCGCAGCGATTGAGTCTGGAAGAGCGACGGTAGATTGTGTGAGGTTGTACTCAGTGACCAACAATTACTCAGAAGTGAAACGTCGTGTGGCAGCTAAGTTTGGGACACCCGGACCTTCGTTGATAACGATCAAGAACGTAAACAAGAAGTTTGATAAAACTGGCAGCTTTGAAGAGCGTAAACGCAGTAGACCCAGGACCGTTGTTACTGACGCCAACAAAGTGCGCCTGCAAAATGAGTTGGCCAGTTCTCAAGAAAAGGACAAGTCGCAAAGGCGGCTATCTGCTCGGTTAGACATTTCTCGTACGAGTATTCAAAGAATCCTGAAGGATCTGAAACTGAGGCCATATCATGCTCGCTTAACGGGCGATTGGAGTTTGCCTAAACTTGGCTTACAATGCTGGAGGACCATCCTGAGTTAGCACGCCATGTGGAATGGTGCGATGAGGCAAAATTTCACGTCTCAGGATATGTGAACCGCCACAACTGCGTGTATTGGCGTGCAACCAATCCACACATTGAATTGGAGGTAGACAACCAGAGCCTTGGTGTCATGGTGTGGGCCGTTGTAAGTTACGATGGACTGCTCGGCCCGTTTTTCTTTGAGGACACAGTCACAGAAGACAACTACCCTGACCTTCTGGTGAACACTGTATATCCCCTATTGACGCAACGCGATGATTATGACACCATGTGGTGGCAGCAGGATGGGGCACCACCGCATTATGCTCTCACTGTGCGGACTTGATTGGATCAAACATTTCCAGGTCGGTGGATCGGCAGACGCGGTTCAGTTGAGTGGCCCCCCTGATCACCCGATTTGACCCCACTCGATTTTTGCTTATGGGGATATCTCAAGGACAAGGTCTACCGCCATAGGATCCATAACATTCCAGAGCTTCGGGAAGCAATAACGGAGGCATTTCGCAAAAATCCCCTAGACATGTGCAAGAAGGCCTGTGACAACGTGAAGTTGCGACTGGAAGCTTGCATCGCCATGGAGGGCCCCTTGGTAGACCACTCCATGGAAAGCAGAGTGTGACTCTCTTCTTCGATCCTTTGACAATGTATTCCACCATAGTTACATGCAGGTATTAAAATACTTAAGGCATACGGCCTTGTTAAAAATCGTATATATTAATCTGGGCCACCCTGTATACACTGAGTTAGCAAAACTTATGGGATAGTTACTTAATATCTGGTCGGGCCACCTCTGGCTCTGTGGAGTGCAGCAATACGGCGTGATAGTGAGTCTGCAAGTCCCTGGTACACTTCTGGAGGCAGTTGACACTAGATAGTCTGCAGAGCCGAAGATAGTTGCTGCCCGTTCGTGAGCGGATGATCCAGTGCCCGGAGCCTGACTTCAACAGCATCCCAGATATGCTCGATGGGATTCATGTCAGGGCTGCGGGCTGGCCAGCTCAGTCGTTGGACCTCTCCTGCATGCTCCTCGAACCATTCGCGGAAGATATTGGAGCGATGTGGTGGAGCATTGTCATCTTGAAAGACTGCTACGTCGTCAGGGTGTTGAAATGTCAAAAACGGGTGCAAATGGTCTCCGATGAGTTGACGATACCGTGGACCATTCAACGTTTGGTCCAGCATAACCAGAGGGCCCATTCCAAACCAGGAAAATGCACCCCAAACCATCACTGACGCCCCACCACCCTGCACCACCACCTGTTGGCATGCGGGATCCATCGTTTCGTGAGGTCTGCGCCACACACGGTGCCTCCCATCAGCGTGGTACAGTTGATATCGTGACTCATCTGACCATATGACGTTACGCCACTGTTGCAGAGTCCAGCCAAGATGGTTGGTGGCAAATGCACGCCGGAGTGTCCGATGACGCTGGGTAAGCATTGGCACCCGTGTAGGGCGACGGCTGCCAAACCCGAGGGCATGCAGATTCCGACGGATTGTCCACCGAGAGACGTTTCTAGTGCGGCCAGTATTGAACTGGTCTGTGATTTGCTGCACTGTTGCGCTCCTGTCTCTCTGAATCATTCGTCCCAG
>JAHWFO010029252.1:346852-363280 GCA_023313115.1 Rhysida immarginata
CTGTAATTCTTCTACTTTATCAGAACAGAACTCCTCTGGTCTGATCAAGTTCTTGTATTCGCTGAGGAAGGCAGCTTGGCTGCCGAAATGCGCATACGTTGTAATAAACATCTGATGTGGAATAGTGGTTTCCTGTTGATCTTGTTTATCAAAGCATACGTTGACTACAGCGTTAAGGCCGGTTCACATCCGCCGTTTTTCGCCGACGTTTTGGAATCGGAGGCGTTTATCGCTCATCTCAAAAAATGAGGTCAATTCACATTCACCGTTTTGAACTCTCAGCGTTTCTTCAGGCGTCGCCCAGGCGTTTTCTGAAATTCCAATTGAGTTGGAATTTCAGGCGATTTCTGAAAAACGCCACCAATCAGATGCGAGACCCATAATGCACAGCGAGTAAGTCGATCACCGATGCTGCCCGTCAGTGGGCCATTGCATTTCAGCATATACATTAACTTGTTGAAATACGACTAGACGAAGAATTTATTCCACTCTCTGATTGGTGGACGGAAAACCTAAAGTACTAGATAGGGAAACTCTACTTCGTTGGCTTCCCATCTAGTGCCTCAAATTAATGATTAGGGCGTGCTAAGAAAACATATACGTCGCTGCTCTCTCCTTTGGCGAAAAAATATACTATTTACAACACATAGAGTCATAATACACATAGAGTCCACGTACATTTTGCTATTCTGGAAATTCCTAATTTTTACTTGATTAAAAATATTTTTTGGATATTTATTATTTTCCATTTTTTCTACTAATTTTTTAACATGTCTCGGAATGTATATATTGTTTCACACTTTTTATTAATTAATTAATTGTGCTCTCTAGTTCACTTCGGTGTTTTAGAGAAATAATGAGATAGAGACAAATTGCGTCCCTGTGCTTCTTTTTCAAAAATATCAAAAAGGATATTCCCTCCCTTTAGCAGAATCATTAAATCCAAAACACGAACTCTCACTTAAGTAATTTTTTTGCCGACTCTGGGAGGGGGGGGGGGTGAATTTATATGTAGTAGGTATATAATTATTGTAAATACGGTACTGTAACAATAAAAAGGTTTGGTTTAAATACGAAATTATTAATTAAATGAATTGTAAATTTTTTTTCATGTTCACCTTGCTAATTAAGTGCAATCAGAGCTAACCATAAAAGGAACCTGCTAATAAAAAAAACTGACCCGGCACCGATTGGTCTATGCTGATTAGATCAACAGGAAAATCGAAGAATACTAAATCTTTTTTTTTAATCTTTAATTTTGAATGAAAAACTTATAAAAAATATTAAAGTTATGTTTTAAAATTTTTGCTGAATCTTTTAAACTTATACAGAAAGTTTCTGATCTGTTACATGGCCGTACCCAGGAGGGGGTAGGGAGAGCTGCAGCTCCTGAAATTGACCACCTTGCCAACTAACGCTGTTAGAAGAATTGAGCCAACCCCCTTCAGCCTCCCTCCTTCCCCCGAAATAATATTCACATATTCTGGGTATGGCCATGATCTGTTATTTAATCTAAATTTATAAGTAGTTCAAGAATGCAAGTGCTAATAATTTTTTTTTTATTTTTAACACTTATAAATTTAAAATTATAATAATTGTATCAAACTGTATTTAGAAAATTACTGCTCCGGAAGCTTAAACGTTTATTTTTATAATCTTGCATTCGTAAAAGGAAAGAAGCTAAACCTGATTGTGTTCCCCACCAATCAGAGAGCGGAGTCAATTTATAGTTCCACATTTCAATTTTTACTCTTTAATAATGTCGAAAAAAGAAACAAACAATACAGCAACTTGCCATCCGCATGATTGATTCATTCTTCAGCCATTCACAAGTAATGTCATTCACAGGATGCATGACAATCGCCTAAAAAAAAGTTAATTGTAAACTACCTCCGATTTTCTCGCGTCCCGACTTTCAGGCGAGGCGATTTTGGTACGTTTTTAAGAGACGTCGCGTTTTCGCAGACGGCGGATGTGAACCGGCCTTTACACTAGTCATGATTAATCGTCCTTTATCAAACAAATAAGACACAAAAAAACAGCCGCTCTGCACTTTAAATTTGGAATATGTAAAAACTGGTTTTATCTAACCATTATGCCTGGCCAGCACTCTAATTCTTATTAGTCATGCTCACTTTTGTTTATCAGGCTCGATAACGTTCCGCTCACTGACGTCGAACACCACAGTGAAGCGAAGCGGCCCCTCTGACTTGCATCGAACGAAAGTTCTTGAGGATTGAAAGTTTATGCGGGAAAAGAGGATGACCGCCCTGGAATAATTCCACCTGCTCTTCTATTCCCCAAGAGCTTCGTCCTTTTCTCTAAGTTCATTAGCATGGGGTGAGAATAGCGACTGGAACTCGCTAAACACAACAGCATGAATTTGCGCTCTAAATATCGTCAAATTTTCTATTCTAATTGTCTGCACATTAACTGCAAAGTTCATACGGAAAGAGATCCTACCGTAAATTAAATGTCCAGGCGTATCACTTTCTCTGCCGATATTTACAGGCTGGTGTCTTCGATTCTCCGCCGTAGGTTCTGGATAACGGCGAGGTTTGCTCCCTTCGCTCGGGCTATTTTCTGTCGCCGCAGACGAGGTCTCCAAATAACATATGAGGCTTTCCACAGCTTTCGCAAGCCTATCTTGCCAATCCAATGGCTCCTGGTGAATGCCCCCATGCTCCGGCACGCTGCTAATTTCCGTCGTCTCGTCTCGATCACCCCTCTCGCCGGACGCTCTTACAATCTCGTCCTCGAACGCCTCGCTCCTCCAGCAAAAGTCATTCGACGCTGCTTGATGCATCGACGTCCTATTTCGTCTCCCACGGCCTCGCTTTCCTTGTCGAGGGCCGCATTTTGTTCCTTGCCAAGGCTCCAATTTATCCGGAGACACTTTTCTTTCCCGTCGTGGTTGCGTCCATCTTTCTGTTTCCTTTCCTATCTCTCTTGTCCCATGTGATTCCTTCGGGATGACATCACTCTCCTCTGACGCTTCTTCTACGTCAATCCCATCTTCTCCTCCTGCAGACGATCTTTGCCGATGCAATCCACTTGATACCTATCTTTAAAAATGGCGATTCTAAAGATTTTGGTAATTATCGGCCCATTTCCATTGTACCTCTATTTTCTCAAATTTTTGAAAAGCTTTTTTCATTTGCGCTTATCTTATTACGTATTTAGTAATAATCTGATTTCCTCAAGGCAACAAGATGTCTTTCCTAATCGCGGAATTAACACTGCTTGTTACGAACTGATAGAATATGTTTCGTCTAACATGTCTAACAATAATCTTGTTGTTTCTTTATTTCTTGACTACTCCAAGGCCTTTGGCTCTATTCCCATTAACCTCTTGATATACAAGCTTTCTCATTTTTATAACATTCGTGGTCCCCCGTTAAATTGGTTAACTGATTTTCTATCTCATCGTCTTTATACTTTATCTATATTTAACAAATGTTCTTTGCCTCTTATACGTAATCGTGGAGTTCCCCAGGATTCCGTTTTATCTCCGCTTCTTTTCAGTCTTTTTATTAACGATCTATCTTATGCCCTTTCTCCCTCCTTTGGTGATGATATTTTATGCTGATGATGTTACTCTCTCTTTTGATAATGTTTATGTCTTGAATTTGCAAACTACTATTAACCATTCTCCCTCTATTTTAATTAAATGGAATTCCGCTAATCTTAATAAAACCAAGTACTTGATCTTTCATCAACGTAACAAGCGTTTTTTTCCTATTGAATGACTATTTTTTCTAATTCTAAGCCTCTCTATCCTACTAGCTCCTTTAAGTACTTGGGTATTCATTTATCCCCTGACTTGTCTTGGAATACGCATACTAATGAGCTAGTTAAGTCACTTTCTAGAAGATTGGGTTTAATCTCGCGTCTCACTACCTTCCTCCCACGATTCTATTATTATTGTACCATGCGCTGATTCATTCAATGCTTTGTTATGGCATTCAATTTTGGGGTTCAACCTCTAAATTCAATCTATCTCGGCTTTACCGAATCCAAAAATGGTTTCTTAGAGTTTTACTAAAACTACGTAAATCTACGCCTGTTTCGCACTATTTTTCTTCTCTTGAGGTCTTGACCATTTATAAAATTTATATTTTACAATTAGTAACGTTCATTTATAAGGTAATTAATTGTCACTTAAAGCTTTCGACGCCTTTTTTGATCCGGTATCATTTGGATTTTCATTTCTATGGTACTCGGTCTGTGAACTCGATCCGCCTTCCAATGGTCCGAAGGAATTTTTCAACGTCGTTGTATTTCTTATGTTGTCATCAGATGGTGGTCGTTTTTACCTGTCGCTTATCGTGCTTCCCCGACTCCCGCCTCCTTTAAAAGGAATGTTAAATCATTCCTGTTAGATATTTGTTCTTCTACTAACCCTTGTTAATTTTTTTTCTTGTTTTTTTTTTTATTTTAACTTATTTTATTTTTTTAATCCTAATTTTGCTTTTTGGTTGTTTATGGATCTTTGCTTAGCATTTATTTTTTATTGGCTTGTTTATTATTATCATTATTTGGTTTTCTAATTTTTACTTATTGCATGTAGTTCCGTGTTTTTGTACTTTACCTTCCGGAGACCTAACTCGTCGGCCCTTGGCCATACTGTTTCCGGCTAGGTAATTTTTGTAATTTTTTTCTAAATAAAAAATAAATAAGTAAATAAATAAATAAATAAAATAAATAAATTGTTAGGGGTTAAGTATATTATATGCCATATCTTAGCATTGAAAGCTTCAATGGTACCGTAATTGTAACATTAGAACACCTACTACTAAATCAAATCCTAGTATCATTAATTACCGGTTATATGCATTCATGACACGTCATTACGAATTGTTTGATATACTACATGCCATATATTAGCATTGAGAGCTTCCAAAGGTTCCATATGGCACCATAAAAACACGCATAATTAAACCAATTTATACTATAAATAATTACTCGTTAATTCATGAGACATCGTTTCGAGTTGTTTAATTTATTACAAGCCATGTCTTAGCATTGAAATTTTACAATGGTACCAATAGAATATTTACCAATTCCGAAAATCATTAATTACTCGTTATAATCATTCAAGACAGTCGTTACGAATAGTTCGATATATTACATGTGTAACACCGAGAAAAAAGTTTTTTCGTCGTTCCTGTGTTGGTCTCCGCCTCAGAAAGCGACATTAATTTCAGTCGTATGTTCGAAATAAAAGAAAGAAACACATGCAAAGGAATCATACGGGCATATTTAAGGCTTTATTCAGTAAACATTCGCATTTCAAATTGTTTTTCTGTTACTAAAGCTGTGCCGATTAACCTCTTAATGTTTTTAGTTTTGGTTTCGTCAAGATGTCACGGCGCCGTCAGGGAAACATTGAACGTTTTTGGTGTTGATTCGTAGTTTATACCATTTCTTTTCTGAACATCGAATAAAAAGAAAAAGTTTTTTAGCAGATATTAAAAAGCGAGGAAAAAGAATCTTGGTGATCTGGATAATAAATAAAAACAGTAACAATACTGCCGAAAAAAAAATAATGTGTTGTTTTGATTTAAAACAGAATAAGAGAGTTCTTCTTAAGGGTGGCACTACTGTCGGCGCATGTGCAAATATTTGTTTGATCGTCAAGTTGTTTTGATGAATAAATTGTTAAAAATGATGGATTCGTTAAAAAGATGCCTGCTACCTGCTGTGTTTATAAGTGTCACAACAGACATAAAAAAAGATCAAATATTCGACCAGATTTCGTCCGAGCAATTAACAGCAAGGACTGGGTTTCGAACGATTCGCCCAGAATACACTACTCTATCAACAGTCATGGGACAGCCCTGATTTGAATGAAAATGAGAAAATCCTTTGCAATTTAACTGTGGCATTCTTTCCAGCACTACATAATAGAGAGTATGCTATTATGAAATGATGCTTGCGTGAATGCTGTAAGAATGTCTCAAAGAAAAGAGCTTTCAGACTTCAAAAGAGATACAATTGTTGGATGCCATCTCGCAGGTAAAACTGTTAGAGAGACGTTAACCCTCCTAAACCTCCCGAAATCGACCTTTCAAAAAGTCATCCGGGCATGGAAAGAGAAAGGCACCACAATTGTTCCGCCTAGGACTGGAAGACCCAAGATGATGTCGGTTCTAATCACTTCGTAAAGTGGTCACTGCAAACCGTCACACATCGCTTGACTGACTGACAAGATCGTTCATAGAGTCGACAGGAACAACTGTGAGCACTCTGACTGTTCGCAGGGATCTGCATGCAGTGGGTTTTATGGAAGAGCGGCAGCCACAAACCTCGCATCAACAACAGCAATGCAGCGAGGAGATTGCAATGGTGCAAAGAGCGACGATATTGGACTCTGGACTGGATCAATGGCGAATGGATGAATGGAGTGATGAGTCCCTCTACACCATCTGGCAATCGGATGGACTGGCTTGAGTATGGCGAACGCCCGGCGAACGTTATCTGCCAAGCTGTATTGTGTCCACGGTGAAGTTCGGCGGAGGTCGGCGTTGGTGTGGGGGTACTTTTCATGATGTAGGTTGGGTGCAATCGTTTCTGTGGACGGACATCTAATCGCAGAGCGTTACCAAGTCATTCTGGACAACGCACCACTCCCATCTCTCTGGCAGCACTCTGGCAATGGCCCTTTTCTGTTTCAGCACGATAACGCACCTTGCCATAAATCTAGGGCTGTAGGCACATGGTTTGATGTAAAGGGGGTTGGAGAACTTGACTGGCCTGCCCAGAGGCAGAATCTGAACCCCATCGAACATCTATGGGACGTGTTGGAACGTCGATTACGCGCTTGTGCGGAACGCCCGAAATCCGTGACCGAATGTCCAAGATACCTATGGCAGAATGGCGAAAAATTACCTGTCGAAACTTATCAAAAACTTGTGGACAGTATAAGCTGTGATAGCAGCAAAAGGTGGACCAACAAGATACTAAAATATGTATATTTTGTAGTGTTTCTATTAAAGTGATGGTGTCCCATGACTTTTGATAGGGTAGTGTATGTTCTGAACACTTTGTTTCTGGCGAGATTGTGTTTGCGCAATATGATATCGAATAAGCTTCTATTTTCCTGCGTAAGAGAAAAATAGACGAAGTGAATAAAGAATCTGCATTTCGCCATCTCAGACGTCTGGGAAGACCGCTGAAGGATGTTGTGTATTTCTACGTAAGAAATTTGTAATTATAGGGAATTTATGACGGCTCTGGTGGCAGAGAGCGCTGGGACGCAGGCTTCAGTGCTTCTCGAAATCATCAGGTCGCGGGTTCAAATCCCGCTGTGGCAAGGATGTTGTATTTGTGCCTTACTAATCATGCGGAAAGCAACGGAAAACCACCGCATTGTTATTCCTAGTTCGCCAATATCAATTGGCCGTCATCCTCAGACAGGAGACGGCACATTAAGAGAGCGAGATAGAGAGAGAATATATAAAACTTCCTATAACAATATTAAAGAATCTTGTTTTCTTGTTTATCAAAGGATGCTCAGTTCAAAAACAAGCGGAGCAAGCTACAACATTAAAAGCTGATGCCCAAGCCAAAGTTAATTTGAACGTCCACGGCAGAAAATTACTTAATAGGCTAGCCTAAACAATAGTGCGAACAAACCTGGCCTATCATAAGCTAGCTCATGTTTCACATAAGGGGTGTAGGGCATTTGCCACTCGGACATTTGCCACTCAGGGCATTTGCCACACAGGAAATTTGCCACTCAAGACATTTGCCAAACTGGACATTTGCTCCTAACTGCTGATACTGCTTCAGTATCCTTCTTGTTCAGAATGTAATTAATCACTATAAAAGAAATACAACTAATCATTCACATACAGGAAATTAAATTTTTTTATTAAGTAAAAGGTAAACAATAACATAAATATGATGGTGTAGGACGTTCAATTCAATCTGATAGTATGGCCTATACCGTTTAAAATTCTGGCAATGTCCTCCGACGGTTCACATAGTTCAAGCTCCGGGTCTTAAGCCACCGCTTATGATCTTGCGCGGCACGTCTAATCCGCTTTTGTGGAGGTTGTCCGCGAGATGTACTCAAGAAAGAAGCTTCGACTACATCTTTGCGTATATCTTCAATCGCCTTCCAATTGGTTGGATGTGGATTCCCCACCGAATTATTAAAAGAAGCATGCCAAACCTCGCTAAATTATTTGTTCGATTCTCGTCGTCGAGATTGGCTTCGTGGACATTCCACAGCTCCGGCGGAAACAAAGGGGAATTGATCTTAACGTCATCGGGAGAATTGTGCCGTCGAGCTGAGGTGGAGGCTGGACCCGGCGATAACCTTGCACGTAAGTGCTAGTGAAATAGTCTAGCAAATACTGGAGTCCTTCAAAGTTAGACACATTTCGCGAATGATAATCTGCCCACAACATAAAACCTGAGCATATAACAAAAAGAATAAAGAAAAGGAAAGAAAAATAAAAAGTAATATAAAAAAGAAAGAAAACATCTGAAAAATAATAAAAACTTGAGGTCCAAGCGTCGATAATACAGCGTTCATCACGGCTCGCTCGAAGTCCATTATGAGGGTTTTGGGATCTAGACTGAATCCCAACTCCTGGCATCGGTTGACTATTGCATTCAATAACTCTTCATATATGTTTTCACCAGTTTGCTGAAGGTTTAAACTGAGGTCACTGAAATTCTTAGAAAAGCCAGTTATGAGGGTTTAAGCAGAAAAAGTGTGTCTTGCCTGTCTTACTTAGAATCTTGGACAAAACAACTTTCACAATATGAGTATTTTCAGTGACTGATACTGAAAATTGTTCCTTTCTGAATGATGTATAATCATCAATATTATAAGCAAAAATAAAGGAGATTGAGATTTATGGCACTCAATTCTTTGACAAGATCTGTAACTTACAGAACTCTTTAAACCAACCCAGTGGGTATCTCACAAAGAAAATGGGCAAAATGTTTTCAGCACTGTCTCTCAAAAGATGTCGCGTTCAGAGCTTCTTACCTTTTACTTAATAAAAATTTAATTTCCAGTATGTGATCAGTTTATCGTATTTTCTATAGTTATTAATCACAGAGTACATGTATTTATGTTATTATTTAATTTTTACACTCTAGTATTATTGTTTATCTTTTACTTAATAAAAAATTTAATTTCCTGTGTGTGAATTGTTTGTTGTATTTCTTTTATAGTTATTAATTACATTCTGAACAAGAAGGATACTGAAGCAGTATAAGCAGTTAGGAGCAAATGTCCTGAGTGGCAAATGTCCGATTCCCCACATAAGCTAGAATGAATGGATATTATAAGAGAAAAGGACGAGACACAAAAACCCTGGAATGCAATAAATAGTTAATAAATACAACTGAAAAATAAAATAATAATTAACAAATAACAAAATAATAAATATATAAGTATAATCAAAATAAAACTAAAAAATCAAATAAAGAGCTGACGTTTCGGATAGAGCCTATCCTTTATCAAAGCAAAAAAGGATAATTCTCTAAAAGCAAAGAGAATATTAGAGAATTATCCTAAAGTTATGAAATTAGTACTAACGGACGGGTTTATATATAGTTTGCATGGGGAATAGTAAGGCGTTATTGGCTGACAAACAAGAGAACAAATGAGATTAATTAGACGAACTGTTGGGATAGGACAAGACGGAGGACAAATAGGAAATAATAAGGGGGCGGCGAGAAAAATGTAATAGGATGAAACATATGAAAGTGAAATATAAAAACGTTTAGGAATGATAGGGTGCCTAGCAAAAAGATTACGTAAAATTATTCCTGATTATTAGTAGACAAAAAAGGGGGGCTGTCATGAAAGAATATTATTGACATTGTTCAAAAAGTATCGATTTTATGATTCCCTGACTGTACTCGGTTTAAAAAATAAAAATTCCCTGACCATTCCCGGTCGCTAGTCACCCTGTAAAAAAGTCCCACATGTAAGAGCAACGGATCAAAAGTAAAAAGATATGAAAGGACATTGAAGAACATTGAAAAGAATAGATAAAAGATAAGAAGAAGAAAAGGCCCCATAGGGCTTGCGACAAATTAAGGAATAGCTGAAGTTGGAAGGGGACATGGGAAAGGTAATGAGGGAATGGTGCCTTTGCTAAGGTTAATGCCATTAGGGGTGAGGGAATTAAATTTCCAAATAAGAAAAGACTCGAATTGCTTTCTCTCTTTTTTGCTATGGAAGTTACTACGAAGAATATAAATGCTGATGGCCTGTAAAGAGTGACCAGGGGAATTAAAGTGTTTAGCGACAGGGGTGTCAGCATTGCTAAGAATATCAAACTTATGCCCGGCAAATCTGGAGCGTATGGTATTGCCTGTCTCTCCAACGTACTGTTTCTGGCATACTTTGCAATGTAACAGGTAAATTAAGTTGTGAGAAGTGCAGGTCAGGTTCTGGTTAATCTTGAAAGTAAAGGAGGAGGCACTGCTGGAAATGGAAGTAGCAGGGTTAAGAAAATGACAAACACCGCAACGCTTTGTATTGCAAGGAGAACATCCCTTAGTGGAAGTACGTGGTTTGGTAATAGCAGCATGGACCAGAATATCTTTAAAATTAATTGTCCGTTTAAAAGAAACTTTTGGTGGTTCTGGTAGAATGGAGTGGAGAAGAGGAGAATTGTCAATAATATGTTGATATTTCCTTAGGACATTTTTAATACTATTGAGGGTTGGATGATAAGGAAGGACTAATGTAGGTGTTGTCATGGCTGGAGAAGGTTTGGGGTTGTTGTTAGAACGAGAATTGCGATGTTTATAGATAGAGGCGCGTATGACAGATTTGGGGTAGCCTCTTGCTTTAAGGGAGTGGGTAAGGACATTAGCATGGAAGTCCTTGTCAGGCTGATTAGTGCATATTCTATGGATGCGAGTTAACTGACCTAATGGGATGTTATCCTTGCAATGGCGCGTATGGCAGCTGTCATAGTGTAAGTACTGGTGTTGATCAGTGGGCTTCTTATAGAGATTAGTAGACAATTTATTGTTAGTGATAGAGATAGAGACATCCAAAAAAGAAACTGTCCTGATAGAGTAGTTGTGAGAAAACTTGATGGAGGGGTGGATGGAGTTGGAATGGGTGATAAAAGATAAGAGTGAGTCTTCGTTGTGTGGCCAGATCAGGAAAATATCATCAATATATCGCAGCCAGACCAACGGCTTTAAGGGAGACGTGGAAAGAAGTTTGGTTTCCACTTCCCCCATAAAAATGTTAGCATAGTTGGGAGCCATTTTGGAGCCCATAGCAGTGCCACTGGTCTGGATGTAATACTCATTGTTAAAAGTGAAGAAATTGGAGGTGAGGATGGTACGAAGAAGAAGGCAGATAGTGTCAGTAGAAGGAACTTGGAAAGGTTTGTTAGCCTTGAGACTGTTGCACACAGCTTTAACCCCATCATCATGAGGAATGTTAGTATAGAGGGAAGAGACATCGAGCGTGCAGAGGAAGACGTTCTTGAAATCGTAGTTAGAGTCGTTAAGGCGCTGGATATGGGAGAGAAAATCGTTAGTGTCTTTGATATAGGAAGGAAGACTGGGTGGAATGTGGCGTATGTGGTGGTCGACATACGCAGATAGTGGCTCACAGAGTGTGTTGTTACAAGAGATGATCGGACGGCCGGGATTGCCAGGTTTATGAATCTTGGGAAGAAGGTAGAAACGACCAGGAGAACTGAATTTAGGAAGGAGGAAGAGGCGGGTTTTGTTATCAACTTCAGAAGAGGATTCAAGCTGAGAGAGGGTATTTTGAAGTATGGTTTTGAACGTGTCAGTAGGATCGGAGGTTAGTTTCTTGTAGAACGTAATATCAGAGAGTTGTCTGTTAGCTTCGTTAATGTAGTCAGAGGTGTTCATGACAACAATAGCGCCCCCTTTATCTGCTGGTTTAATTGTTATATCAGGGTTATTGCTAAGGCGTTTGATACAAAGGAATTCGTTATTGGTAAGGTTAGGAAGAGGTTTTTTAATATTATTAGTGATGGAGAGGATGTCGTTTTGTATGGATTTGATGTAAACTTCAAGTTCAGGATTGATGTCATGAGGAGGGGTCCAGTCGCTAGGAATATGGAAGGTTGAGTTGGTAGCGGGAGTAGAATTGGAAGGATTCATGCAAAAGTATAGACGGGACCTGAGGGCACGGCTAAAGTTATCGACAGAGGAAATGATATCAAAAGTGTCAACAGTATTAGGAGTGGGACAGAAGGAAAGGCCTTTGGACAGGGTTCTGATCTCGAGAGACGAAAGTTTAGTGGTTGATAGATTAATAACCGCGGTTGTGCCAAGAGTAGAGGAGCTGGAGGAGCTGGAGCTGGTAGAGGGAGGTGGATCGTTATTAGACAGGGAGTTCAAGAAAAAGGCGGATAACGGATTAGATAGAAAGTGGGTTTTATTAGGGAAGGAAATACGATCTCTTTGAAATTTATTACATTTTTTGGAATAGAGAAAATCAAGCTTTTTACAAATGAAAGTATGAAGAGCATCAATATCCGCGGGATTAAGAGAGGGGAGGGAGTCATGCTGGGTAATAGACTGATAGAGGCTTGTGCAAATGCTGGAGCAATGGTTACTAAGGATAGGAAGGATGTTACGGGTAGAGTCAGAAACAGTGGAATGAATTTGGGACAGGGTGGCAGAGGGTAAGGGACCTAATTGGATGCTGGGGGCAGAGACCAAACCTTTGGGGGTTGTGCCGAGAGTTAAGTAATGGGAAAAGGTGATTTTGTGAGCATGGTAGGTACAAAATTTGTCGCAAAGCTTACGGAGCTGAAAAAAAGTAGGAGGGTGGTTGGCTGTTAGTCATCTGTTTTGTGTTGATTGTAGTTTTGTGGAGCTGCGTGTGTTATAAGTGTGTTGTCTGGCGGAAGTGTTCGAGGTAGAAGGTGGGCGTAAGAGTGTGTCAGGCATTTGTGTAGTGTTCTGTGAAGGTGTAGTTGTGAGAATTCGGTTAATGGGGGAGAGTGATGGGGAAGAAGGGACAATGTGAATGGTGGGTGGGGTTGTGGCAGTGGAAGTTAATGTGTGGATGGTGGGAGTAAATGTACGTGTCTGCTGAAGGGGTGGAGGGACTGAAGGTGAAGTTGTTGAAATATGTATTGGTGAATCAGTTAGTGTAGGGGTGTTGTCGGAGGTGTTGTGTGGTGCATGATTGTCAGTGTCTTGTGTAGTGTTGGAGATAAGGTTGAGTGTGGCGAGAGGTTGACAATACCTAAGTATGTTGTGTGAAATCAGATCCAGACCCTTGTGTGACAAATGTAGCCCATCCTTGCAAATGTGGATAGAGAGTGGACAGTGTTGTAAAAAATGAAAACGTTTAGAGGTGCTGGAAAGAATCTGTGCTAATGTATTGAATCGTGAAATGTTTTTGTTAAGTCGTGAGGTGTTCTGTGAATGTAAGGGTCTGTGGAAATTTGTGTGGCGTGGCAAAACTGAAGATAAAGTGACTTGGATGTCTTTGTTGTCGGAGAAGATAGTGGTGAGTTGTTGTATAAGGGAGTGAATGGCAGTATCTGGACTGTTAAGTGAAGACGAGATGTTGTTTGTACCTATGTGAATGACGAGATGTTTAATGCCGGGTGGAATGTCTTGTAAAAGTGTTGGGATGTCCGAAAAGGTGCAACCACTATGAGAGAGAAAAAACAGGGAGTGGGAGGAGTTAACTGGGACACGTGTGGGGAAATACTTCAACATAGAATCACTAACGATAGCAACATGAGACAGAGAGAGAACAGGCATACTGGACAAAACTGAACAAGAAAATAAAGATATACAGAGAGAATCGAGCAAAAGGTTGAGTGAAAGGTAAAAATAGACAAATGGAAACACAGGGTACGGGTCTCGGAGAACAATGAATGGATATTATAAGAGAAAAGGACGAGACACAAAAACCCTGGAATGCAATAAATAGTTAATAAATACAACTGAAAAATAAAATAATAATTAACAAATAACAAAATAATAAATATATAAGTATAATCAAAATAAAACTAAAAAATCAAATAAAGAGCTGACATTTCGGATAGAGCCTATCCTTTATCAAAGCAAAAAAGGATAATTCTCTAAAAGCAAAGAGAATATTAGAAAATTATCCTAAAGTTATGAAATTAGTACTAACGGACGGGTTTATATATAGTTTGCATGGGGAATAGTAAGGCGTTATTGGCTGACAAACAAGAGAACAAATGAGATTAATTAGACGAACTGTTGGGATAGCTTAGCGACGCCAGTTTCTTAAACTAGCTTAGCGCGTTGAGCTACTTCGAAGTTGCATCTTGGGTACCCGCCATGGGGGTGGCCGTGGCCTGGTTGTCTCGTCGGTTGGCTTGCCAATCGATGGAGTTCAGCAACTTCAGGCGCGGCCAGCTGCTGGTTGGGTGACGGCCAGGGCTTGAGGGCCACCGCTGGCGGGACAGCTATTTAGGGCGCGGCTGTTGGGGGACTTTGGTCTGACCCATTTGCCGATTGACCATAGCTGGTTTTCCAGCAGTTGGTGACAGCCTCTGGTTCGCTTATCCCCAGCAGCTCTTCCATCATGAAACCCCCCGTGCTTCGGAGGGCACGTTAAGCCGTCGGTTCCGGCTGCTACTGTCATCTCGTAGCAGTCGTTGTTTAATGGGATGGCGCAAAACTCCCTCGTAGGAGTAGGTGCCGCAGATTATCGCTTGCGATAATCTACCCTCTGTACTAGATACTAGATACTTGGGTACCCGCCATTCTTTTCATAATAAGTTTAATGAAAATGGCGGCATCATTCGATTCACCATTTGCACTATAGCTGGCTAGATCGAGTTGAGCTAGGTTATTCGGGCTAGCTCAGCTCAGGCTAGCTGATGAAGCCAAACCGTTCGCACTACCTTCTAGCCTGACCGAGTTTTATCAGATTCGGTACCACAAAAACCTGAGCTTGTTAATAAGTCACTGTCACTGCTATCAGTGCCACTATTTGTGTCCATGTTTTATGTTTCCGTGGCTCTCTAATGTCTTTTTTGTGCGTGAAATAACTGAAACAATGATATTTTGAAGAATGTTTGTTCGTTAGTGCCCATTCCCTCAGTCAACATGTCTAGAACACCTAATTTCACGGAAACCCCTGCACCATTTTCTACCATTTAAAAAAAGTGCTCCAAAAGCGGGTCCTTATTAAATTTGAAATGGGTCATTAAAATGAAAGAAGAACATAAATAATGAATGAAAGAAAAGCATTTATTTCCTATAAAATCAATCATAAAATGCAAACTCAAATATCAATTTCTTCAAAGGCATATGTAATTCTAAAATCATATAAAAGATCAATAAGATGTTAACAAACATCAGGATAATAATTAAAAGAAAGAAAAAAGCATATTGAATGGCTACTATGTGGATGTGATATAAAAGAACCAATGATGTATATTAAAAAACCAGTGACGTTCTTTAATATATGTCATTGAAAAGAACAAACATCACATTTTCAAAATTTAATTTCAAATAAATTTTTGAGAATAATTTTTATTAACAATGCAAAAATGACTGTAAATAAAGACCAAATAAAGGTATTAATAACGAATTATTTTCTTGCATGGGGACGAGTTTCAACGCCAATGTGGCAAAAATAAGAAACCTATTTGCCTACCATTTTAGATGCCGAAAAACATCGAATAGACAGGCCTTCTAAAATCTAGTTGGCCATGCCATTGTCTTTAGATCACGGTCTATAGCAAGGCCTCCTGTAGACAAGGCTATCTCACTCATACAAAATGGCGGCAATAGAAAGCTGGCAGATGATGCAGCTGAGATGGATGATTTTTATTTACGGTTCCACTAAACCAGTTTCCTTGATACCAATTTCGACTATCATTAATTTTACGTTATAGTCATTCATGACACATCATTCCAAGTCGTTTGATATATTAAATGCCATATTTTAACACTGAAAGTTTCAATGAACCATTATGGTTCCACTAAACCAGGTTCCTTGAAACCAATTTGGACTATCATTAATTTTACGTTATATTCATTCATGACACCTCATTCAAGTCGTTTGATATATTACATGCTATATTTTAGCTTTGAAAGTTCCAATGAGCCATAATGGTTCCACTAACCAGGTTCCTTGAAACCAATTTTTCGAAAATCATTAATTTTACGTTATATTCACTCATTACAACTCATTCCAAATCGTTTGATATATTACATATTATATTTTTGCATTGAAAGTTCCAATGAGCCATATTGGTTCCACTAAACCAGGTTCCTTGAAACTAATTCAGACTATCACTAATTTTACGTTATATTCTTTCATGACACCTCATTCCATGTCGTTTGATATATAACATGCCATATTTTAGAATTGAAAGTTCCAATGAGCCATATTAGATCTACTAAACCAGGTTCCTTGAAACCAATTTGGACTATCATTAATTTTAC
>JAHWFO010029252.1:363290-403685 GCA_023313115.1 Rhysida immarginata
AGGTTCCTTGAAACCAATTTGGACTATCATTAATTTTACGTTATATTTCTTCATGACGACTCATTCCATGTCGTTTGATATAATACATGCCATATTTTAGAATAGAAAGTTCCAATGAGCCATAATGGTTCCAATAAACCAGGTTCATTGAAACCAAATTTCGAATATCATTAATTTTACGTTATATTCATTCATTACAACTCTTTCCAAGTCGTTTTATATACTACATGCTATATCTTTGCATTCAAAGTTCCAATGAACCATAATGGTTCCACAAAACCAGGTTCCTTGAAACCAATTTGGACTATCATTAATTTTACGTTATATTCTTTCATGACGCCTCATTCCAGCTTAACGAGCCAAATCTTAGGAAATGGGAATCATTTCCGGTGGAGATACGGAATCAAGTCACGAAAACATGGCGGATAGCGAAACTGGACGATTTCACCGTTCGTGTTAGTAAGAAGATTAATACAAAATAATTAGAACTAATACTACTCTTTAATGTGATCATAGATGGGACAAGTTATCTAAAGACTATTTATCAGTAGGGGATAGTCTCTTCAACTCTGAGTGCGAGAACAGTCTCTTTCAAAAACCCAATGTCGAATAAGGCATTCTCTAACGTTGTTCGTTCTGCTCCTTCAAATTTTATCAGTTACAGAAAAATTGAACGAAAACAAGAATCTAAGTAAGTACACTTTTCTCACATTTTCCAAACGTACATTATACTTACCGGTATTTAATACTTTCACATTTATTTGTTAACACGTTTTATTATTCGGTATTGTTACGATTTTTTTTTATTTGCTCGTTGTGATCGGAAATGCATTTCCACTGAACAGCATTCATTATTATCGACTGCTGATAACATGTCTAGTTTCTCGCAGCAAGAATGGATCTAAACACCGGAAGGTGTGTAAGTAAGAAAGGTGGCTGAATTTATTTCAGCACGGAGGTCGAATATGATATGAACTAAAATAAAATGTCACTATTTCCCTTTCCACTATTGTAGGGAGTGTAAATCATTGACCTAAAATTCATCTTCTTTTTCTGCATTTCAGATTGTCAAGGATCCTAAAATGAGCCTTCCTCTTCAGCCTCCTCGTGATAGTTTCCATTTAGCCTACCCAAAGGAATATAAAAGGTATCTTGTAGATTTACTGGGTGTCCCAAAAATGACTGATGGATTTTGAAAATCAATAAAAAAAAGACGGAATGTGGTAGATATGTATCGTTTGCAGCCTTATGCTTAGGAAATCATGGAATTTTATCCCACCAAATTTCAAATTTAGTTAACATTTTCACCCATAGGTGGCGCTGAAAACTATGAAAAAATAAAAAACCGGTATGAAAATATTGCAAGGACTGTTGCAAAAAACTAAACAATGACATTTTCAATGTAACCCCCATTTGAAATTTGGTGGGATAAAATTCCCTGATTTCCTAAGCATAAGGCTGCAAACGATACATATCTATCGCATTCCGTCTTTTTTTTTTTACTGATTTTAAAATTCATCGGTCATTTTTGGGACACCCGGTATAATGAGAACGATGTAATGGTTAAATCAAAAATATTCCCTTGAAATCAGTTCTCTGAAGTAATGGTGAATTTATTGCATTGTACATTATAAGTTGAATGTATAGTTAAATCAATAATGACTTTATAAAAAAATTGATGTTCAAAAGTTTTAAAAAGATGTAGTCGTTTCCCTTCCTGTTGTTGTCTACCATTCAAGAGCTGTTTACTTTATGAACAAGGTGATCGTTATTTTAGAATTTAGCAACAGATTTATCAATAAAATTCATTCTTCTGCCTACAAGCTTGAAGTTCTAACTTCTGCTGGCGAATTTTGACTGTAAAGATGATAAAATACATCAGGTCGGTATTCAAATGTTAACTTGTGTAAATATCAGTATACATGTGCGTAAATTTGTGTACCCCTGTGTATAAATGGATAAACATGCTATACAGATGTGTACAAAAATGTAAACTTGTGTAAATAGGTGTACAGACGTATGTAAAGCTGTGTGAATAGGTGTATACCCGTGAGTAAACATGTACATATTGTGTACATACCTGTGTAAATTTATGTACATGTTTGTGTAAGCTTATGTAAATAAGCTGTAGATATGCGTAAATTGTGTTTACACGTGTGTAAATTTGTCTACGTGTGTGTTTAAATGTGTGTGAAGTTGTGTTTAAATATTCTATACAGATGTGTATAAAAGTGTAAAGTTGTGTAAATAGGTGTATAGACGTATGTAAAGTTGTGTATATTGTGTATACACGTGTGTAAATATGACTATGTAAATGTGTAAGTAGCTGTGAAAATGTATAAAAATGTATGCAAAAATGTGTAAATAGGTATATACGCGTATAGTAAATATTCCTTTAAATGAGTCTTAAGTCTTGTACAATCGAGTCAATTGATCCGAGAATGGCGACTCGGAAATTCAGGTCAAACAACTCTTCCTGACATATGTGTCCAAAGACTCTCTGAAATGGGTCGTCTTGGAAGAATCATAGGACTCTCACAAGCGGGTCATACTAACCGCATATTGCTGTGAGTGTAGGAGTGAGCAGTCAACCAACATTTCCGATAGCGCAATATTGAGGTGGGGAATATTTCGTGATCGGTTTAGTACATGCTGAGTCATAAGTCTGCCATCCACCTTGCTATCTCCAACACAAGGGCAGATATATTTGTATCCACGATGAAAGGGAGACTTATGATTTAGCCTGCATATAAATTGCACAAATAAAAAGTTCAAAATAAAATATAACCATATCTTCAGTCTTTTGATGGTCTCCTGTACACAAATCTCAGAACAGTAGAGTTGTATCAGTCAATCGAGGTTTTAATGTTGTCAGAGCAGAACAAACTATTAAAATTTTGTCAATAGTGGCAATATCTGTTGCGTTTGGGCGTTTCAAACAAGTTATGGGAAGTGTATGTTGCAATATTTTGTAAGTTTTTAATCTTCGAGATGGCTCTCTCTACATGAATCCTAACACTGGCCACTTTTCGAGATACAGTCACTTCCTCTGGTGGATGCAGGTGTGCCCTGAAGCGTGGGTGGCGTGGAGCCAGAAGGCACCTCAGAACCTTAGTAACCACCCACGCGAACAGGTGCGGGTTTTTCTAGAACTTGCACGGGTGATATGATTGTGATATAAGGAGTAGGTGAGAGTGAATCATATAATCCAATTTTATTTCTTTAAGATAATCATAGCATTAAGCATTAAGTAATTAGTCATCTAATTATAGCTTGGGGCCCCAAAATTTAAACAAATAATCTATTAAAAAGTTCAAAACTCTTGCTACAATAACAAGTCTTAACTGATATTTCAACATAGACAAGTTGCTCACACTATTGTCTTCTTGGCAACATATTGTCCCGATACCGTTAGCACAACAGATTGAATTCGAGAACGCGTCGTGCTCTCCTTTAATCAAAGTTTCCCCTAAGATCCATATTCAGTACCCTAGGTTCGGAAATCGGGGAGAGAGCATTAATCCCGTTACAACTAATGCGAAATACCACCTATGGCAATTAAGACGCAATTAAGACGCTATTAATTCACCCTCTGTGTGCTAATATACGTTCAGAGACACAATTACCTTCCTGACAATAATTTAACAGACCTTAGCATACCATAAGTGTACCTTCTGGTTAATTCTCATACTCAGTTACTAAGTAAATATTCCTAGGTATAAATGTATTCTCATACATAAACAGACAAACAAAAATAAACAATTCATTAATTCAAATATATAACTGTAGTCTTTAACAACAAAAAGACACCGATCTCGGTTGGAGCTTAAAATGAAAGCTACTATTATCAGAAGAGGCTCTCTGTCTTAGCATTCCATTTACTTTCTCAATCATCGAAATTAAGCTATCAAATAACTGTTTCCCGTTTAACGTGAACATACATATGTCCGTTGATCAAAGGTCTCGTTGCACTTTTTGTTGCGACTTGTACCAGTAGACCCCGTTAAAACAATTGGACTGACTACGCGAAATCAATTAAAAAAAACAGAACGCTCTCACCAGTCTGCAGAGCTTCAATACGAGGGTTCTTCTCAACTTAGCAGGAGACCTCGGGCAAACGTTCCATACGCACAATTTCTCGCCTCGGCCAACCAAAGACATCATGGCTTGCAACAACGTCTATCCATCTGAACGTTTTTCGTCCGCAACGACGCTGATCCCGCTTATTGTCTCCGTTTATTTAGCTGGCATGATTTTCCGACTATGTAGAGATGCCGCCGCATCGGGGAAGGGAAGAAGGTCGAACGATCGCTGTCATGTCGTCAGCTCCAGTCGCTGTCATCCAGTGCCTAACACTCGAAAAAAGAAACGCGCTCCCAACAAAGGAAAAAGCAGCCGCAACTCATTAACACGTGATTAACCAGAAAAGTTTTAAGCGATTGTTACCCGGTAAATATCAACTCAACGGATAACAATCAACTTCTACAACGAAATATAGATTTATAAACAAAAAAAAAAAAATTTTCCAGCAACATTTTGTAAATCAAACAACACAACATTCACTCTTCAAATCGCCACCAACAATCACAAACACAGCGCCCACACATTTCAAACCCACTACATCCACAAACAGTACGAGCACGAAATTCATTCTACCCAGTTACAACTATCAAACAAACGAACTCCGGGGAAATAGTTTATAAATGAACAAATTTTATATATTTCTTCTAAAACTATAAACAAAACACACTGACACCAGTCACACAGGAAGTATTAATTCAGCTTTTTTCAAAGCAAACACTTCTTCACATAAAAATCTTCTGTCAGCTAAAATACATCACCTTCTTAAATTAGATTGAGTATTCCACTTTCTGTAATAATATGTTTATCCGATGCTCGACCATCCCAAGCTTGAGAAATAAATGATATGGAACCCATTAGTGTTATTATTGCCATAAATTTGATGGTGTTGTGATTTTTATAATGTGAAAATTTTTGTGCCCTTGCTAGTACATGGAGCAATCAATAATTCTCCTCAAGTTTTTAAATAATGGATCATTAAATGCAACTGGCTGTAATTTTCAGTAGTCTTTGAGAAGGCCATCTTATTAAGCCTTTAAAATTATATGCCATAACATCAATCCATTAATGAAATATTAAGCTCACTGTATTGATAGAGTTCCTGAAGCGACAAGCTAAAAGTCCTAGTCTTAATCTATATAAAAATACGGCAACACTTTTTTTGTTATACACTTTTACGTGTGTTAACGTGGACGAATACACATGAAACTAATATGGTTGGAAAGTTCCTGTGCTCCAGATGTGCACAATATATTTTGTTTGCGTATTTGTTCACGTTAATGCAGGTAAAAAGAGTTTCAAAAAAGGTAGAGTTTTTTTTATTGTTTTTTTATTGTTTTTTTTTAATAATAAATATCAAATTAACTCAAATCATTGTTGATTTCAAAGAATTTTAATTGTCGTTTTGCTGATGTTCATTAGAAAGCATTTTATGTATTTTTCGTCATTTTCTAAGCTTTTTTAAGGTTTTTCCATACACTTTGAAAGTAATATTTTTTTAAATAAATACCAATTTTGAAGTGTTTGATTTTTATTTGTTTTTTAAAAATTTTGTTAACACTCTTTCTTTAGTAACAAAAAAGTTATCGATTTTTGGTCCGAAACAGACCTTAATTTTCCACAGTGGGACGGGGGGAGAGACGCAGAGATAGGGAGGGACAATTTAGCTTAAATATAAATATTATATATAGATAATAATTCGATAGATATATTAAAAGATACCTTTAAATTGCTTTAAATATTATTCCGAGAAATTTTCAAAGTTATCATTGCGGTAAAGATTTTTCTATCGAAAAATGGAAGGAAAAATTCTGCGACTGTGTTCGAACCAGGAACCACGGCTGTAATGGCCTCTACCAGTTGGGCTATCAGAGATACCCGCACAGCCATGCTGTCTCAAGGTGTCTTAAAGACAATCAAGTTGTCAAGGTTGAAAGCCCAATGGGAGGCGGGCACCTGGCTCACAGATCGAGAATCTCTCCTATCCAACCATCAAAAAGTTTGTGGAACTCAGAGATAAATTAATAATAATTAATGTTATAAACTGGAGATAAGCCTACCAAACATCATGAAAAGATTTTTCTATCGAAAAATGGAAGGAAATATTCTGCGACTGGGTTCGAACCAGGAACCTCGGCTGTCATGGCCGACGCCTCTACCAAATGGTAGGCTTATCTCCAGTTTATAACATTAATTATTATTAATTTATTATTGCGATGAAATGAATCGGGAGTGTCAGAAATGTCATGCAAAGCATTTTGGATATTTATTGTGTTGTCTATTTTTCATTCTTCAAAGTTTATTAATAAGCAAGATTGAGGTTACAACAATTACACATATATTTTTTTTTCTCAAAAATGTGATCGAATTTCGATCATTGGGGGATCCTAGTTTAATTAAAACCATCAACAATTGTTCATGTGATTCCAAATTTACTTTAGTAGAGGGATGCCAGAAAGAAGGAAAAAAAATTAATATTGCAAAATAGATATCAGTTTCTTAAACCTGCAGAAAAATGTAGGTGCTTATTTGATTTTAAAATGGCATCTGCAATACTACAATTATCAAGGAATGATCTGTAAAGTTTGTTTAATGACTTTAGTGCTTGATTTTTTCTCATGCTCTCACGCAATTGTTTCTCCAACAGTATATTCAATCTTTTGAGCTGAACAATTTCATTATCTAAATTACTTATTTCTTTGGCTTTTAAATCTGTATTAGTTGCAGTATGTTTTGTTGTTCCCAATTCAGAGAATTCATTACTCAAGCATTCTACAAATGAAAAATTTGCAGAACAGAATTGTTTTGAAGTGGTTTATGCATTTCCCTTTTTTTGGCGTTTGGCACTTCTTTCATATCTGTTTTTTTTCCCTTGCACAAAATTGTCCTGGCAAAATGGAAATTTGTTGGGAATCCAATCTGGATGGTTTGGATGTGAAGAAGCTTCACCTGAAAAATTAAATGTAAAGTTAATATTTTGTTTCTTTCAAAAATCTAATAAATGCAGAATTATGATTTATTTATTTTCAACTAAAACGTAGGATGCCTAATGGGGCATAGATTGAATGCGTTTGTATTCTCATTTTTTTAAATTAAAAGCTCATTTTATTAATGATTAGAAATATCTATGAGATGTTTGATAACATGAAAAAAAACATACCTGTTATAAAATGACATGAACAAACAACGCTGTTTAACTTAGGTATCCATGATTCTCTTCGTATGGCTTGAATCTAAGACTCACGTCGCTGTTTCTCTGCAGGGAATTTAAATACTCTGATTTTTGATAAATTATTAGTGCCTGATCGCATATTACAGCGTGGTACAACACAGCAAATGCCGTAATTTGATTTCTTATATAACGATGACATAATAATAGAACTGGATTGATTTTAAAGGCTGGAGTTTTCCGCCTGGTCCTAGCTTAAACTCACTAATAACGGAAGTCGAACAGGGTTTGATTTACAGCTTCCGGTAAGCAGCGCCATCTGCTCCGATTCTACCGAATTAAAGATGAAATGTCCAATGGTTCCGTGACACAGGCAGTGTTACGCAACGTCCTCGTCAAGATCGATCAAGGACAGTAGCGTATGACGACACCACTACAACTATCCTACCTGCAATAGCTGCTAATCCACCCTAATTGTTCGAGCAATTGCAGGAGACATTGGATGCTGCAAAAGCTCTGTATGGAATGTTCTCCATAAGCACAAATTTCATCCATTCCATGTTCATTGCCATCAAGCTCTCTCGCAACGTGATGGCGATGGACGAATGGAGTACTGTAACAGGCTCCCCTCTCAAATTGATGATGACCCGCAGTTCACATCCAAGATAATTTGGTCTGACGAGGCACAGTTATCAAGGAATGGGACTGTTAACAGACACAACTTACATTATTAGGCAGACAGCAATCCACGCTAGTTGCTGGAATTTTCGCATCAAGAAAATTGGCGAGTTAATGTGTGGTGGGGAATGTTCAACATCAAACTGTGCCCGTATTCTACGACAGAACTCTCACAGGACTACGGTATGGAGACCTGATTCTCAGGACGGTCAACATGTTGGTTTCAGCAAGATGGAGCACCACCACACTTTGCAACTATTACAAGGCAATGGCTGTATAGCGCATTTCCATCACGTTTGATTGGTAAATCTGGACGAGAAACCTTGGCCGCCACGATCGCCAGACCTCACACCATTAGACTTCTTCCTGTGGAGTTATGTGAACAACAAAGTTTACGACACACAACCACCAACAGTAGCTGACCTTCAAGAAAGGATTGTAGCAGGTTGTTACAGCATTCCAGAAACAATTATGATTAATGTGTAGAAATCGATTGTGACACGTGCTCAAATGTGCCTTGCAGCTGATGGTCAGCACATTGTACAACTTTCTCAATTAGGAAGAAAAATCTTTCGCTAAGATTTAAACGAACCAAATAAATTTTCTCAACATTTTCTACTTACAATGTCACTCAATCACTTAGTGAGCCGTCCCAACGGTGTGCTTCACTGCAAATCAAATGTGTTAGAAACCTCAGCCAACCTGGTCAGGCCAACCCAACACCTCCTAGAGAGAAGGTCTGTGGAAGGTGTATACATTGTTACATCATCGTCAAGAGGCCGAATTTAGGGCTTATTATTGGTAGAAATACGATTAACAATAGCCGTTTGATGGTGATGTAACAATGTATATATCTTTTGTCCGCAGGCCTTCTCTCTAGGAGGTGTTGGCCAACCTGACCTTGAATGACTCTTTCTCACCCATTTTCTCAAAATCTTTCAAGGGGAAGGGTGTGATTAAAAATCGTTTTTAGGCTAATGTGGTGTTGCTCTATAGGGTAGCAATCGGAAATTTTTTCTATTTATAATAGTTTTCAAGTCAAATTGGAGTGCAGCAATGAATTCCTCACCCCCCCCCCCATTACCATACTCATCAGAACTCTCCTATCTGGCAGCTTTGAGATATCTTCCATGTTAACACCCTGTATAAGTGTAATTATTCAGTAGTACATATTCAGTAGTACCCTGTATGGCTGATTTTTATTCAGTAGTACATATTCTAATGACACCATTATCGTACAATTGAAAAATTTCAATACTAAAATATGTCATGTAATATATCAAAAAACTTGGAATGACATCTACTGAACGAATATAGAATTGTAGGCTACAAATTCGAGGATTGCCGATATTTATTCATGGGTACCACTGTGGGACCATTGGAAAATTTCTTTGCTGAGACATAGCATATATCATACGACTCGGAACGACCTGTCATGAAGAAATTTATAAGAATAATTACAAACTTCGAAATTGGTTGAATTTGATTCAGTGGTACATGTTCAAATGACACGATTATGGTACTAGTGAAAAATTTCAATGCTAAGATTGGGCATGTAACATATCAAACAGCAAATAACGAGATATCATGAATGAGTATATAAGAAAAGTTATAAAATTTGTAGATTATCGAATTTGAATTTGGTACCTGTTTTAAGGTTTCAAAAGCAATTTAGGATTTTTGGAATTATATTTCAAATAGTTCATGTAACGGTGATTATTTTAGCCTTTCGGTAATTGGTAATGTCATTCCTTAATGGTTTATTAAGTCCCGAAAGGTGCGTTATGCTATTACTGTGGAGGGAACGTGTCTGTCTGTCTGTCCATAACTCTAACTCCTCGTAGGCTATGAAAGATTTTCAAAGTATGTTTTCGCCAACCGACTAATATGACACGAAAAAAATAAAGATGAACCAAATCGATTTAATGGCACGTGCACAAATGGTGCCTTTATGCCTTTAAGTTCGATTATTGAAAGTTCGATATCAGTTAAAATCTTAAACTAATGAAAATATTCCTAATAAATATCAGATATGACTAATTCAGGCGTACCCCATCGAGAAAAAGCTAAAGCCGAGCGCGGCTCGCAGCTAGAGATCCCTGCTTGGCACGCACTTGCTAGCAAATTATCTTCCTGGGACGGGTTGTGCGTTGCACCCGGGATATTGAGTTTGTCGGCCTCCGACGTATTGATTTCCGTATTTGAAGATTCGTAAAATGGTCCTCCTTCACCAAGGTTATCTCCCCCGGCGTACTTTGGGCAGCTTTCCAGCTGGTCAGCTTGGCACTGCTGGGCATTTGAGGCTTCCGTAGCTTTCACTCGCGCTCGGTCATTCACCTCGTACTCCAATGTCTCCGAAATTAAGCTCCTCGGGACGGGATCCTTTTCTTCCAATTTTAATTCGCTACTCTTAGTATTGGGCTCCGCGCTAGGCACTGGGTCTACCAATATAAGCGCGACAAGTCCGACATGGAAGGCCTATCCTCGCACTTTCCTGAATTTAGTCGGGTGACGTCGAATTATAGTTCCGGCATTAAATTCCGCTCTTCTCTTAGCATAATAAGAATCAGAGTCACTTGCCTTTAAAGCTTTGGTTGCCTTACGCACTTCACAATCACGTCGAGTCGGCTTCTTTGAACACGTGTCGCGAGATTGCGGAAACGTCTTTCTAACGCCGTTAAATTCTCTTCTCTCTTCCCGACACCGTTCGCTGCGTTGAGGTGGGTTTCTTCTCCCCCTATTCACGTTGTCCCATGGCGTAAACATTTCACCGGCAAATACCCCCTTTCCATTGCTCGGCTTCCTTGGTTTTTCCACATGCTGTCGTGTTTTTACCTTCTCTTCACCTTCCCTACCTTTTCTTCCAATCGCCCTTTCCCTCGTGAATTTTCTCTTCCACGAGCGCTCTAATTTTTTCTCCTTTTCTTCGACTCAGCCGTCCCCCAAGGATAAAGATAGGAATCTCATCTTCGATTCTATCTCCCGATCTCTTCGTTTGCTGACTGCTTTCTTATTTATTTCTTTACGGGGTCGATCGCCGGATTTATTTAATATTCTATTTCTTTCAATTCGGTGATCTGACACATTGGTCCACTTGACATGGAATCACCCTTTGCAGAAAGTCCTCCTCCATCAGAACTCTGTGAGGCCGTGCAATATTATTTACTGTTTTTGCCAACTGACAAATATGTTTCCGCGCATAAACAATTTTGAAGATAGTCGTCATCGATACAATGGCAAATGCTCTACTGGTGCCCTTATCACACCTTAAAAAATTTTCACTGCTAAGATATAGCAAATAGTACGTCAAGCATCTCGAAGTGATAAAAACAATCGAAATAAATATGGGTCTAGTAATACCAATGCGGTAGCGTCTTTCTGTTCAACGCGTTTCAAGAATAATCTCATCCTCAGGAACTATGACCACTACAAAGTTGGCTTGATATACATTAACTGGTTATACAGCTCATGTCCACCAATCAAAGAGGTTTATTTTGTCGACCAATTGGCTCCCTATTGGTGGGCTTACAATCATCGTGGCCTCCAGTTGTATATTTTCTAATGACACCATAATGATAACAATGAAAAATTTCAATTCTAAAATACGTATGATATGTAATATATCAAACAACTTGGATTGACATGCCATGAACGCATTTATAAGAGTAATTAGTAGTGCGAAGATCGTCGACTTTTATTCAGGGGTATCTGTTCAAATGTTACTATTATGGTATAATTGAAAATTTTCACTGTTACTATATGGTATGTAATAATCAAACGACTCGTAACGACCTGCCATAAACGAATATATAAGAACAGTTACAAAGTTAGAGGATGGTTGATTTTGGTTCAGTGGTACATGTTCTAATGACACAATTATCGTACCCATGAAAAATTCAATGCTAAAATATGTCCTATATTACATCAAACTACTTGAAACGACATGCTAGGAAGGGATATATAAGAGTAATTAATAAGTACGAAGATGGTCGATTTTTATTCAGGGTACCTGTGCTAATATCAATATGGTACCATTTGGAAATTTTCGATGTAAACATGTTGTATGTAATATATCAGACGATTCGTAACGACCCGTCATGAAGGAATACATAAGAATGATTAAAAAGTTGGAAGATTACGAAGTTGAATCATACATAAGAATGATTAAAGCAATTCAAAAATTTTGGTAATTTGTTTCAAATATTTTATGGCGGCGATTTATTTTAGCCTTTCCGTCCTTGATCATGTCATTCCTTAATTGTTTATTAAACGATAAATTAAACAGTCCACGATATGTCGAAGTTATTTGGCATTTTAATTTTAATTGCTCTTTCTCATTACGGTAACTTTGGCGCCGAACAACACTTTTTTTTCTCACTCAAAATGTTGACTTCTTTGCAATTTATTTCTCTAAATTTTGTTAGATAGAATGCAAATATTTACACATGTCGCTATAACGATTATAACGATATTGTAACGACAGTTATATGCTGTCGATTGCTAACGACGCTAATTAAGGACGTTTTCTTTAGAGACAAGTTTAATTTGCTTTAATCAGACATAGATGCTTTTGAAAAATGGAAGGATAAATTCTGCGGCCTGGGTGCGAACCAGGAACCTCGACTATCATGGCCGATGCCTCTACCAGTTGACTCGCTAACGACACTTTTTTAAATCTGATTCTAGGTTTATAATAAGGATACCGTTCCTGACCACTGCAGGGAAGGACGGTCTGACGACATAATTGAAACAATGTTGATTTCTAACAGTCTTATTATTTTCGGAGCATCGATTGAGATAAAGAAAATAAACATTAGTTAGTATACAAAATAAGATAAGTGGATCATTAAAATTTGTTTATCAAATTTCTCCATTCTTCATCAATAATGAATAAACCATAGTTCTTTAAAAATAATGATTGTACTACATTTAAACACGTAGTATTTGTTTGCTTTTTAAATAAATGCTTACTCATCCCCCTTCCTTATAGGTAAAACATCCATAATCCAATCTAATCAGGTAATCGGCCTCACCAGACTTATCTCTCATTGCCATGAACATGTTCATTCATTGTACCAGATGGGAATTCCCTTGTGAACGATTAAAGAATAAACAACCAACACGAAAACATTACGTATACTTTTTCTAAGTTAATATATGATATGGGCGGAGAATATTAAGAGTATATATAAGGAAGAGTTTTTTGCAAAACAGCAAAGAGGCATAGAGAAGTGGACGAGAGAAAAGCGAACCTTTACACAAGAGTTTAATTATAATAAACATGCCATACCTAGGCAAACATTTCTTCTTGAAAAATATTATCGTGCTTCTTCTCTTAATTGGATCTGGTTTGGCTCTTCAAAATTTTCCAGTAAATAACTTTCTAATTTTACGGATTATTTGGCATTTACATACTATATTAATTTTGTATGACATTTTCAATTTTTTCTAATATTTATAGCTCCAAGAAAATGCTCCTGAAAATAAAATCGGTAAGTTTGTCTAAAATTTTTTTATTTTCTAATGTTTATTTACCAAATCAAATAAGGTGACTAAAGAAATAAATAAAAGAACATTATACTGGGTGTTTCCTTTGAAGTCATCCCCCCAAATTTGTCTGGATATATTAAAATTGTCAACAATTTGTTAATACAATGCTATAAGAAAGTCTGGATGCGCAATCGGATGCTCACGTCAAATTTGACCTTTGACTTATATAACGGGTCAAATCATAACGTAACTTTTTAACCGTTAAAGATATAACAAAAGTGGCAATGGAAAAATTGTAGAACACCCCATGTTGAACCCTAAATCACCATTTTTACATAAAATATTTCTTTATTTCACAAGAAAATTACAGAAAATATTCAATGCCATCTGAAGCAATACATAATTGAAATTGTAACACGCCTGCTTTCATACACATTAGTAAATCTTATTCGAAAACTGTTTGTACATGCGTACTGAATTCGGCTTTTCAACTCATCCAAGTCTCTGGGAGGACTTTGATACACAGCATCCTTCACATAACCGCAAAAGAAGAAATTCGTGGAAATCAAATCAGGTCATCTTACGGGCCATCGAACAGGACCAAAATGTTCTGGCCAATTTGTTCCAAAGGGCACTTCTCAGGAGTTGTGACTAGTTCTGTAATTGTGACTAGTCATGTGTAATTGCCTGCTAGGATGACTTTGACGCACACACTCTGTTTTTCGCAATCTTTTCATTACTCTTGAAATAGTGGAATGTTTGACATTGGATTGAGGAAATCTGGTGCAATGATTGTGTGCAGCAAGACGATAGTTTCTGTTGCTTTCACCGTAAAATATAATCATTTCAGGCATTTCTGCATTATTATAGGCAGGAATCTTTGACCATTTGTGTATGTCTCAAGTGTATGTATTAGTACATTTCTTTATCATTACTATTTTACTCTTAAATGTTATTAAAAAAATAACGGAACCATCCACCTGGAAGAAGGATAAGAGAAAATTCCTATGTAGTAGAACACTTCAAAAAACTGTCTTAAAGAGTTTTTTTTATAATTTTCTAATTTTTTTTTAATTTCTAACTTCTGGGGCTAAATACAACCCCTGGCAAAAAAAGTTCTGGAAAATAAATAATTCATCATTGCTAAGTTAGCTGCTTTTATTTAAGTGTTAGTAAAAACATTAAGAACTGGTCACAAATTTGTTAATATTTTATTAAAGAGCTCTTCAAAGGCTACAATCTGATCAAAAAGACGTTGAGATTGTTGAATATAGAAATTAAGAAAAAAATTCCAAAATTTGTGTCTGCCGGAAAAAAATATTGGAACATAAGAAACTGTGGAAAAAAGTAACGGAACATTGCTTTAAAACAATCTGTAACATCTTTTGCGAGGCAAATTTTGGATTGTTCCAATTTTAAAAGCATACATAAAAGAGGAGTAAGGTCGAACTATTTTTTTTAATAATTTCGATTTGCGAAAATGTCAACATGGCTGCACGAAATCATTATTCTAGTGATATCAAAAACCTTACTGTTCGTCATAAGGAAGACGGTAAAACACAGAGGGAAGTGGCACAATTGTAGGATGTGGGTTTGGAACTGTTAACCGAATCTGGAATAGGTTCAAAGAAACCGGCAGTACTAAAACACAACCTAGGAGTGGTCGACCAAAGAAAACTTCAACATTGCAAGACCAAAAACTTAAGAAAATCTGCTTGAAATACAGAAAAGCGTCTTCTAAAGTGATTAATGCGGAATGCAGCAAGTGTAGAGTAAACGTCAGTGATGTAACAGTAAGAAACCGTCTTCACGAACATGGATTCAAACGTTGCAAAGCACAGACCGCACCTCGCATTACCAAACTGCAGAGGAAAAGGCGTCTTCAGTGGGCCAGAGAGCATAAACATTGGGACCAGAGTGACTGGGAAAAAGTTGTGTTTAGTGATGAGAGTGGTGTACTTATTGGATGTGGAGATGATGGAGGAAACTTTGTTTGGCGCCGTACTCATGAAAAGTATCAACAAGATTGCCTCGTACAAAAGGAGAAGTTTCCAACTGGAGTAATGATTTGGTTGTGTATGTCAGCAATAGGTGTCGGCAAATTTTGTATTGCCAAAGGAACAGTTAATACAGCAGCCTACAAAGAGATTTTGATGCATTTCTTCCATTCTTTCATTCATTGTAAACCTTCACTACGGCACTACGCGAACAGTTCGGGAAAACTGCGGTTTCCGAAATGCTGCCAGCTTTTGCATAGTAGCTGATGATTATAGCTATTTCAAGGTCTGCTATGTCGCTCGCTTTACCCATGACGGCGACCATTACTGGACGAACTGTTCCTCTGAAACCACCTTTATATGTCTTCCAACAGGCAGGTATATCCACCCCCCCCCTGTGAATGGGCACAACCGCATTTACATAAATCTACGCGGCGGTCATAATTCAGTGACTCGACCATGTATATGACAGATGGTAGTAATGGGTAGTCATCATAGATGAAGGCTAGGTATAACTCACCAACAAACCGTGATACTTTCATTACCGCCACAAACGCAGCAAAGGACAGGTTACTTTAGCTACTTTAATCAAAAAAAATAATAAAACTGCATATTTTGCTTATTGTAAGCTCATGTTGCAAGTTGAATATTGACGTTAGACTGAGCTCGGCCTGCTTCCGACAGAAGGTAATGGACCCAATTTACCATCCAGAAATTCCATGTCTGTGGTACAGACTCTTGTTGAGTACATATCCACATGGACAAAGATCTCGAGCCACACCTCGCATTCTTCACTGACCAACTAAGCAGAATAACGTATTGCAGGTTGCCTTGTCTGTTTCTAAGTAAGCATCTATATCCGACATTTTTTGTATGTATAAAAATACTCTCCTTACATTCTATAATTAAAAGAGCTCTTCTTAAGAAACTATATCGAGCGATTACTGATAGTAACCACCCATTGCATTATGTTAAACTATGGCCTACTGGTTCGTCTACTACTCGAACGATGCAAAGTCATAAATTATGGCCTAAGACTATGGTTTCAAAATATTTAGAATCCTTTTTACCCTATAGTGTTTGTAATTGTTTGAATAACTTACCCTTTAATACTAGCAATGAGATTATAAATTGTACAGTGAAGTTCTGTTTAAATCATAAATTACATGGTTTTAATATGATACAACAAGCCATGTTTTAATATATTTAACTTACTATAGTACTTGTCCAATTTTGGATGTAAACTTGTAAATAAATAAACAAACTTCGATGACTACTTGGTCACTCACTAATTGCTCAGTTTCTCAATAGTCTGCTAACTCTCCATTATCTCCAGTTACTGGTCATTTTAAAAGATTTTCATAAAAATGTTAAGTTCTAAGAAATATCAATTCTAAGAAAAGCCCGAACAACAGGAATTCTATGCATTGTTAAAAATTCGCAGATATGGGATGGAATGTTCATTACATTCCTTAATGAATGTTATTTATTTGCACAAACTTTGCCTGGCATTGTTGGTCATTAGCTATACCGTGTGTTTCCAAAGTTCCCGAATGCAGGAGATGATTTTCCTTGCATAACGTACTGTTGTGCAGGTATACTGAAGGGCTGGTAGACAGGAGCCACTGTCTCTCAACCTCTTTTTTTAATTAATGGATTCTTCCAGTCATTACGAATCCCGCTATTTATTTTACATACATGCAAATACGCGAATATGAGAGTTAAATAAAAGGTTAAAGTAAAAATAGAAGTTCTATTTATAAAACCTACAGTATACGGTATTAAGCTTATACCGGTACAGTAACAGTTTAAAAAGCGTTCATTACGTGAAAACAAACAAATGAAATACAGTATGCAAGAACGAGCAGAGATGGTTCTCTTTTGCGCGAGAGGGGATTTGACGTTGCACAATGCCGCCGACGAATTCCATGCCCGACATCCTGTCCGCCCGAAGCCTTCAACAAGTACTCTTTCGACTCTGATGAAACGATTTCGAGAGATAGGAGGTGTTGTGAACAGACAATGACAAGGTCGACCATTTACAGGGATAGGTCCGCAACAAACGGCGGCCATTGTAGCAACAACTGGGCTTTGTGGTGTACAATCGACGCGTGCTGTTGCACACGCCCTTCAAATCAGCCACTCGTTTGTGTGGCGCATCTTGCATGGTTTGAAGTTCCACCCTTTCAAGATGCAATTTCATCAAGAAATGACAGACGGTGATGAGGGTCGTCGGTGATGAGGATTATCAATTTTGCGAGATAATGATGAACAGATGCCATGCAGTTGCTGCGCTATCCCGTCGTATTTGCTTCACCGACGAATGCACGTTCACTTTGCATAGGGATGCAAATCAATACAACTTCCGTTACTGGTCCGACTGCAATCCACATTGGATGGGTGACGGCCATCCAGCGTCCTCAGAAAGTAAACGTCTGGGCAGGCATTATGGGCACTAATCTCATAGTCCCCTTTTTCATTGACGGAACACTGGATGACCCAAAATACCCTCAACTGTTAGAAGACTAGGTTGGTCCAGCTGTTGCCAAGGCAGCAGACGAAAACGACATCTGGTTCCAACATGATAGGGCTCCTCCCCATTACATCATCTCTGTACGCCAGTATCTAGACGAAGTATTCCCTGACCGCTGGATAGGCAGAAGGGGGAGCATTGAGTGGCCGCCTCAATCCCCGGATCTTTCCCCACTTGACTTTTTCTTATGGGGCTATGTTAAGCACAGGTTCTTAGAGACACGCCCTGCAAGCAATAACGAACTGAAGGAAAGAAATAGGCAGGTGGTGGCAAACATTTCTCAAGCAATCCTAATCAATGCCTAGAGTGTGTTTGAGCACCGACTAGCGTATTGCCAAGAAATGAACTGTGAACACTTTGAGAAAATGGTTAGCCGAACATTACTTCTGCTGTCATAGGTTAGACTTTCTCTACATACTGAAGGAAAAGTTCGCGGAACTTTTTAAACACACGGTATATTGTTGGTGGTATGCGTGTTGATCATCATCATAGGATTTCAGCTTTATGCAGGTCCTAGTTGCCCCTTCTCCATCTTTCTCTGTCCGCTGCTCTTCTCTTCAATTCCCTGTAACCTCCTCATTCTTTTAGAACGTCAGTTATCTTCATTCTCTTTCTTCCTCTTTTGGCCTTGCCTTCTACGTGTATCATGCGCTCCATCACATCCTTCAACAAACAGTCTCTTCTCAATACATGTCCTATCAAATTTCTTTTTCTTTTAGTAATGATGTTAATCAGCCTTCTCTCCTCCCCTACTCTTCTCAACACTTCCTCATTTTACCCTAACCCACCACTTGATATTCAACATCTTCTTCCAGGTCTACATCTCAAAAGCTTCAATTCTTTCCCTGTCTCTCTTCAACCATGTCCACATTTTACAGCCATACAATAGTACACTCCATACAAAACAACATGTATCTCAACATGTAACATATCTTTTCCCGTAGTATTATCTCTAGCTTACTATTTAATATTTTGCTCTTTTTTCTGTACGCTTCTTTTGCTATACCAATGCGTGCTCGTATTTCTTTTTCACTCCTCCAATTCTCTGTCACTTCCGTTCCGAGATATTTGAAGCTTTCCACTTGTTCCAGTCTTTCGCCTTTCACACAATTCCATATTGTCAAACTCACCCATTCGCATAACTTTTGTTTTCTTTTGTTTATCCTAATCCATATCCTTCCTCCATTTTTTCTAATTTATTCACCATCCTTCAAGTCTTCTGTGTTGTCAGCCAACAGGATCATGTCATCCGCAAACAGAATACACTCGATCCTTCTCCCTCGAATGCTTATTCCTTTATCTCCATTCCAGCATTTTTCTACCATCGCTGATACCATTGTTGATACAAACATCATGACGGGCGTATTGTTGCACAATCTTTGCCTTGCTTTGTTGGTCATGAGATATTTCTTATTAGCATGCCCTGCCATCATTATGAATATCGATTATTATGGACAGTTATTATTTTTTCGAAATCTCAGAGAGTAACCTTCCTCTTGCTTTGAAGAACAATTATGCAGATCAGGTGGTCATAATACTCTGGCCAGTTTTTGTATAGTTAAATAACGTCTCAAATACAGGGTTTCCGAAAAAGAATGACAACATTCTATGATTATATAACTTTTTATTGGCTAGAACAAGCATGTTAATTTTTAATCAAAAATGCTCAAAAGTGCACAAGTTTCTTATACCTTTGTTAACTGTCTAATTAAAATTGTATAAAGTTGTGCTAGACAGTGAACAATGATTGAAATTCCGCGAACCATAAGACATCATGAAAGAGATAGCGTACAAGACATTTGTTCGCAACACGACTCGTATGCCATCTATTTCTAAACGGTTTACTGGGGGCACAGCTCGTTAATCGTTTCAATTTAGGCTTGTGTATGATCATTTGTTTCTGAGATAGGTGCTCACTAAGCATTTTTTGGTACAGACGCCAAGTTTACATCAAACTACAAAATGCTTGCCGCAATGCATTAGTGTTGCCGTAATGTATATCAGTATTGCCAACGTAAATTTGGTACTATCCTTTTGTTGTAATAAAAAACAAATACCTAGTCAAATCAAATAAAAATTTATAAATCACAATATGTTGTAATTCCTTTTCGAAAAACCTGCATACAAGGTAAGCCAAAAGTCATTGGACATAGATGTATTTCGGAAATGTGTATAATGAATGCACCATGCTAGTAGGGAATAGAGTAGATGCTTTATCTTTTGGGACAGTTTTTGAATTTGGCCGCCATCTTGAAACCCGCTATTTTGGGTCAAGGTTCAGTTTTTAAAATGGAGTAGGGGTCATGTGGCATATCAAATAACACGAGTTTTTTTCCTCAGGAGTTCATTCCTGCAATCGGATTTCAGTAATCTGTTTTGGTTCACGAGTTATAACAAAAATATTGACACTTTCCGAACAAAAACTGACACCGAAAACTGGATTGCAGCATTTAATGGATGCATTCAATGTGTTGTCCATGCTGTTGGTCACAGACTTCAAGGCGCTTTATCCAATCATTATGCAAGCGCGCAAGGACGTTGAGAGTAATCACTTATGAAATTAGGTGCTAAAGGTGAAGTTTACTTTGAATTTTCGCAAGCATGCACAAGTTGTTTCAAGTTGCTGTAGAGGTCAGGTCTGGGGAACGTGGTTGCCACTCCACAGGACCCCGCTGGCCGGCTCAATGACCAGGTAATTGTCTATCCCGTCATTGACAGACATTACATCCGTTGTGTGCTGGTGCATCATTTTGCTGGAAAAAGCTTGGGAGACGGCCATCTTCAGTCAAGAATGTTGCTGTCTTACAGGGCGATTCAGTCAATTTCTGACCATTTCAGTACTATGATTTATTGACCCATTAATATTTACAAACTTAGCATTTCAGTATGATATTTTAGGCAGTTCGGAGTTTTTATTCCCGTGGAAAAGTCTTGATGATATGCTCAACGTGGCCACCACGAACGCTTTGAACTGCTCGCAGCCGAATGGTGAAGTTGTTCATAACTCTATCCAGGATTTCTGCATCCACAAGGGTGCAGCAGTCGACGATGCTTTGTCGCAGCTGGTCTAGGATTCTTGGTGCTGTAGTGAACACACTGTCTTTAAGGAACCCCCAGAGATAAAAATCACATGGGTTTAGGTCAGGACTCGTAGAGGGACAAAGAAAGCCACCCCCGAATCGATCTGGAAACCTGTTTGAAATGACACGATTTCCGAATTTCTGATTGAGAAAGTCTAGTACTTCATTAGTGGTGTGAAGCCTAGCCCCATCCTGTTGAAACCATTGATGTCGAAGCGGTATACGCCTCATTCGCAGCTCGGGGATGAAGAAGGTTTCCAACATGTTAAGGTAAGCCTGTGACGTTATGGTGCCCTCAAAAAAGAACGGACCAATGATGCCTCTTTTGGAAATCGCGTACCAAGCCATAACCGTTTGTGGATGAAGAGGTGACTTTGGATCTTATGAGGGTGCTGGGAATGCCAAAAACGAACGTTGTGTTTATTAACGTCACCTGACAGATGGAAGAAGGCCTCATCTGACACCCACAGGTTGTCCACAATGTCCCGATTGGCTTCCATTTCTGCTCCAAACTCCATCGCAAATTGTTGTCGCTTCTGTCTTCCAGTGTCTGTTAACTCCTGATAAACATGGATCTTATACGGGAACAGGTGTAAAACCTTTCTCAAAATTCGCCACGTCGTGGTATACGACAGCCCTTCTTCAATGGATAGGCGGCGAACAGATTTTTTGGTAGGGGAATCGACCAACCCTGTGCGAACATTTTCGACAACTTCGGCCGTTCGAACACTAGCCTTTTTTCTTGTCTTTAACACATCCAGTGGCACGAAATTGCTTGACAAAATCCATGATTGCTTGCCTGCCTGGTGCGTGTCGACACTTATACTCCTTCCGGTTACAGGTGATTTTGTTTCGAAATACCATTCGACAACCTTGCATTTCTGCTCTGTTGATAAAGCGGGCGCCATTTTTCAACAATACGATTTTCATACAGCGCCGTTGCAACAATACAAACTCCAACTTTTTAGAAATTCGATATGGGGCTCATATTCTTTCAATTGTTCATCCCTAATGCACGTCATTCGAGTGAAATGGTCAGAAATTGACTGAATCACCCTGTATTACCCATTTACTTAATAATTTTCATAATTATATCAGGGTTACCTAAATGTAAAAGTGTAAACGGTCTGGATATATAATAACTTGATTTGAAACTCAAAAGCAATAACCATGTTTGTGGAGACATTGTTCCTATAGTTTACATAGCAGGTCAGCTCCCTTGACAGAGAAGGACTATAGTTGTTTATTGAGAAAGTCTTTCATTGCATCCGTCATGTTTTCGTCAGAATTAAAACGTTTAACTTACAATGTCTTCTTGAGCGGTCCAAATATGTGATTGTGACATTCCATGTCAGTGAGTGTCACATGGGTCCGGCGGAGTAAGTGTAGGGGTTTGTTTTAATTATATATACATAAATTTTGGGGGTACTTTTAATGTTTTACGTGATTATGCTCTGTTTATTTCTCACGTCTGATGTTTTATTTTCGTTTTAAAAGGCTGTTGCCATAAAAAATTATTATTCGTTTTAAGTAATTGTTGGCGACTGCTGTTCACGACTATGTTCGTGCAACAGGAATCGCCATTGTTATCGAGAAAGCATTGTTTCTGGGATCTTTTCCGAGAAGCTGTGCGATCTCGGATTTTATTATTATTGTTAGTTTTTTTGCTTGCATTTTTTTAGTGGAGATATTTAATTATTATTTTTTTTTGGCTGCGAGCAACCGCTGGAAATGGATGTAAAATAGCCAAGATGGTGGGAACGCCGGAACGTTCGAGAAATGTTTTTGTTTTGTTTGTTCTCGCTGGCCGGTTGCTAGTTATTCTGATTATCCTGCTGTACTAAATTAATGTACACAATGTTTAATTAAAAAAAAAAGTAATCTAGGTCCATTCGAGGTTCGATTAAGGGAAGTCTGACGAGTCGTTGTGTTCGATCCGTGATTGCGTTACGACACTCCATTGAAGACAACAAGCCATTAAGATGACATTATTGGGTGAGTCCGTTCTGTGTTGTGTCCGGGAAAACTTGCGAATTATGTTAAAGGAGTAGTGCAATTATAGGATCCATTAGAGCAAGTAAAGCGAAGACGAAATAATTAACTGGAACTTTTGTTCATTTATTTCGGAGACTGTGCGCGTAGAGATAGTTGGAACGGCGTAGCTGAAAAATAGAAAATACGTATTAAGGTAAAACACGCTGCACTTGTTACAATAATGTTATTGCATAACTGTAATATTTATAATGAATTATGGTAGTTGTTTAGTATGCAGTAATAGTTTTTTTAGGAGTAGTCTTGATAACGCGACTAGACTATATTTCAGTATTCTATGCAGGAGCTCGCGATCCGAGTGTTAAATTGATTAGGAGTTGCACACTTTATCCGCGTGGGCGTGCCTGTTGCTCCAGTCGAGCATAAGTCTCGTTTTGGTCACAACCACCGGAGTGCATGTGAAGCTGCACTTTTGAGTCACGAACACATTGGAGTGCTAACTGGGGGTTACTACGGGCCTCCCCTTTATACATAATTTAATTAAAAGGTCCGTGTGACGTGAGTAAGCGTCCATGTTTGGGTACAACAAGCACTGCCGGTGTGTACGTAAAACTAAATAGCAGCGTAACTTTACTCCTTTTCGAGGATCCACCTGCATAGCTGAGGTGCGTTAGTGTTGTCGCACTTGGTTATTAGTTGCGAAGTCTTGCATATGGTCTGATTTATGCGCTAACTTAATAAAAATTAAGGTAAATTAGTAATGTAGGTACGCTGTTTCTGAGAGGGCCCTCTACGGAAGTTACCTTCTGTACATAGCGTAGATCAATGCGCGGTGTAAATTGATGTATGTCTAATTATACAGGTTTATATTGCATCTGTTCATGAATATTTATGTCTGAGTGAGAAATAAAGAGAGTCTTTATCAATTTTACTTGATCGGTTGCTTAAAGAGGTATCACTTAATTTTTAAGATTCACACTCCTCGTGGTATCAGCCCCGAACCTTTGATGCCCGTCTCACCCAACACTAGTGTTGAAATTTAATAAGAGGGGGAGGGGTGTCACATGATAATCACATGATGACAAGTCTGAGCTGTATGCAGGATATTCCAAGATTCTTATCGGAATTTCTGTATCATCATGGTGACTTCACGGGAGACGTGGGTGCGCGCATTGTTGTCCAGAAGGATCACCTAGAAGGAGAGAAGACATGAGCGTTTGTTTGTTTTTGATTGACTGCCGAAGTTTCATGAGAGTACTGCAGTACTGTGCCGAATTGATGGTGCAATTCTTTAGAAGAAAATCAATTAGCAGTGATCCACGATGCTCGAAGAAAAATGTTAACATCACCTTCCCTGGACTCATCCATTTTTACACCGCCTTCTTCTAACGTTCTTTGCATACACACGAACAAGTGAAGTCACAATATTACTCTCCGGTACACATCTGTAATCTACTAGAACACCCCTTTGTCGCTGTTGTCGCTGCTGTAGTTATGGATACAAAACTTATGACGCTATGGGACGCGTCCACTTTTTGTTTAGGAAATTCAACTACTACAATTATTAAACTCACCAGTTTTAACATTGGTACACTAAGAAATGCCTCGCTTTACGTATCAATCCAAGAACAGTACGATGTTCGTCGACGTATCATTTCCATACAACTCATTTAGATCATGTATTAAGTTAACGTATGATGTTTATCGAGTATTTTTTATTCTGCCAAATTTAAATGTATTTCTAATTGTACTCACTTTAATAATCCGTTAAAAACTTTTACGTTGAACAATTAAAATACCTTTAACTTTGAGTAATAGTTTTTATGATATCGATTAAGAAACTGTCATTTCTAGTGTTTAGAATTGTTTTGTTCATATTTATATAATTAACTGCTGGATCAAAGATAAATCTGATGACACATTCCTGTGATTCATGTAATTTTTTCTTCCATCGGAAGGCTTCAATAAACAAATAAATAAAACTACGCAATTAATCACATCGATGATAAACAGATGCAGCAGAAAGGGAAAAAATGTATGCTACATGGCGTGTTATGAGCTTAAATTTACACTTACAGTCAAAAGTATTGGTATAAGCAAACACATTAAAGCCAGGATAATTTTTATTTTAACAATAATGCAATGACTAAAACTGACACATTATTTTTTGTGTTATAAAGAACATCTGATGACAAAGTTAGGTTATTCTCATATAGCAATAATCAGAAAAAAATAAAAAAATAAAACAGAAAATTGCTGCTGGACATAAATATTGGTACCCTTGCATTAGTAGTTAATGTTTACCTTTGGTACCTATTGGTACCTTTGGCTGCCAACACGACCTGGAATCTTCGTGACAATGCCTTCTACCAGCTTTTTGCACAACTCCAATATCGACTTTTTTCCTATTCTTCTACACACATATCTTGACGAACGTTCACCGTTTTTTTTTCAATTCAAATCAACGTCTCTCAATTGGATTTAGATCTGGTGATTGGTTGGCCATGGATAGTGCATATATACTTTTTCTTTCAACAAAAATGCCTCTGTCGAACGAGCTTTATGTTTTGGTCATTGTCATGCTAAAAATTAAATCGTCTACCGACTAGATCATGAGCAGATAGAATCATATGGTCTTTTAGAATTCATTGGTACATCTCTGCGTTCACGATTCCGTCAATGACAACTGATTTGCCAGGTCCACGCGAGCTCATGCACCCCTGTAGCATGATACTTCCTCCTCCATCCTTGACAGTAGGCACTACACAATTATCTTTCAAAGCAATATTTGGGAATCTCCAAAGGAACTGCCTTCCATCATTGTTGAATAGATTTACTTTTACTTCATCTGACCAACTAATCTTGTCAAAAAATTGCTGTGGTTTTTCCAACATGATTTTTGCGAAATCAACACATGCTTCTCGATGACTTCTTTTTAGATATGGCTTTTTCTTTGCCACACATCCATGTAGCCAAACTGAGTTCAAGTGACGACGTATAGTTCTCGATGACACACCGAATCTTCCATCTTCAGCAAACTGTGCACGAAGTGCAGATAATGAAAACTTATTGTTGTTTAAGACAGTGCGTTTTAAACATCTATCATCTCTCTCTGAAAGCTTGGAAGGCCAACCGGAACGTGAAAAAGTGAAAGTTGTTCCCCTTGTCTTGAACTTTTTAACGATATTTTGCGCAGTTGATTTGGGTAAACTCAAAGTTTTTGCAATTAGTTTATACCCACAACCTTTCTTGTAAATGGCAAACACTTTATCACGAATGTCCTTACTATGCCCTCGTATTTTCACCATGGTGTTATGTTCGTACGAAATGATACAGAATGTTCGTATCTATTTGCAAAGTTTCTGATTTGCGTTTTACCAATTATTGATACTTACTTACTTACTTACTTACTTTTCAAACCCGCTTATCCGTTAGGGTCGCGGGGGCAGCAGCCCTATGGAGGATCTCCAGCGATCGCGATCTTCCGCCATCAGGCGCATGTCCTCCCTGGTAATATCCAAGCGACTTGAACCCAGATTCTCCATGTAGTCTAGCCACCTGGTTCTAGGCCGACCCCTTGGTCTCTTACCCACCGGCTTGGAAAATAACAACTGCCTAGGAAGACTAGTTTGCGGCATCCGTATCACGTGGCCATACCAGCGCAACTGAGATCTCTCAATGCGGAGAAGTAGCGGCTCAACACCTAAAGATTCTCTTATTGTGCTGCTGTACACTCTATCTAGTAGGGTAACACCTGCCACACCTCTCAGAAATCTCATTTCGGCCGCTTGTACCCGCGATCGCACTCTTTCGGTCATTACCTAAGCCTCATGACCATAGGTGAGAATGGGGACAAAGATAGATTTGAAGACGGAGAGCTTGGCTTTGTTACCCAGCTCGCGTTTCGTTACCACGGATCGCCACAGTTCACGTCTGACACAGCTTGCTGCACCGATCCGAGCATCCAATTCTTCCTCCTGCCGTCCATCACTCAAATATTGATATTTTTAACATTTTTAATACTACCAATGAGTGTACAAATATTTATGTCCAGCAGCAATTTTGTGTTTTATTTTCTCTCAGTATTGCAATATGAGAATAACTTTTCCATCACATATTCTTTATAACATAAGAAATAAAATGTTATTTTTAGTTCTTGCGTTATTGTTAAAATGAAAATTATTCTGGTTTTAATTTGTTTGATTTCTAAGAGTACCAATATTTTTGATCATAAGTGTATATACCGTGAAAAGAATATACACTAATGCCTACATTTTCATTATAGATCGAAGCACGGAAACCTCAACCCGTGAAAAATAAAGTAAATATCAGTTTGTGAATAAGAAGAAAAATTGATGCTCGCGTGATCTTCACTAGTGATAAAAAATTAAATTTTCTAAACAAGGAACTAAAAATAACACCTTGAAAGAACTTAATAATAATGGAACTCAAAAGCGGATATGACTGTATTGGCCAATGGAAATACAAGGGCATCTACTGATGTGCAATCTTCTTCCCTTCGTGAGCCTCTTCCCTAGCCCGATCTCGAGATCATCCTTGCCATTCTGACTTGATCGAGTATTGTCTTTCCTACATAATAATAATTAAGTACATAATATAAAGATGACATGAGAAGGATAAAATATACTTGCTTTTAGTACACTGAGCGACTTCTTTATTAGATACATCGCCCATTTTAAATTGGACACATGAGCATTCAAATCAGGTGGCATAACAGACCCCTACTCAAACTTTTTCTACTGGTGACCCCTTTTACCCGAGCAAATATTCTCGCGACCCTGGATATTAAGATATATAAACTAGGAGTACGAATTAAAATTAGTACGTGTCCTACCCTTTCAGAAGCCCTGGTCTATCGCATGAAATACAAATACGTTATTGTCATGTGCTAAACAGTGGAAGCAAAGAATTATATGAACACAAGTAATGAGGGGAAACAAAAAAACAAACTTTAATTCAAACTTTGAATTTAAAGCACCAAAGAGAGGCTCCCAGCCACACTCCTTGTGCATATAGCCTAAGATTCAATGATTCAAATAAAAGTCGATGGACTCCTGAGTCCGTCATCCATAAATGCACAAACTTATATGCAATTAAGCCGAATCTAAATGGGGTAATTAGTATGCAGTTCCTGGTCAGTCGTGGGGAACAGTAAAGAAACATATACTAGTCCAGAATGGGCTTCCTTAAAAATACAGAGTTCCCAATAATAATGCGCAATAGCATTACGCATAAAAGTTCCGCTTCGGTGTCACGGCCTTGCAATTAGCCACTGCCTGACACATAATTGAATCGGAACAGCCAGGGCACATCAAAATTCCCGCACTCCAGTTTCTTTTTAACAAAATCCTGAATAACTGAGTCTTAATCCAATACGCAATATAATATCCGACTCCGGAGTGCAATAACCGTCCTTATCCAATTAACAAATAAAGAAATCACTTACTGCGTCTTCGTGATGGTCACCGTGTCCGTGATATACTGTCCATCCTATAAGAGATAATTCCAAACGTAAATGCATTAGCACATTACTATCTTTGAAGAGGCACGTTGAGAACAATGCAGAAAAGAGTGCGCTCCCAATCTAACAATCTTGGAGCCGCAACAAAATAACCAGGCCAGCCGGCTACTCCTTCGGTAAGCTCACAATCCCGCCGAGGTCTTCCTCCAGGTAAGCTTTTAGAATCCAGGGGCAGGTAATCACATAACGAGCACCAGCACTGCCGCCTGCGTTAAGGAAAAAAACCTTCCTTCTGTGAAATTTCGTTAATGGAGATGTCCAACACGCATATCGGTGAATCGCTTACGTATCCTCGTAATGGCGACCGTATCACCTGTCGTTCACAAAGACTGCTCGTTTCCGTCTCGAAAACCCTCTGGCAATAGTCCTTGATAATCCAGTCTATGCATGTTTCTTCTTCTCTTCGTGAACCCTCAATCTCTCCATTTACCGTCCTTTTACTTTCCTTTCTCCCTCGGTCGTAAACCTCTATCTTTCCTTTCTCCCTCGGTCGTAAATCCTCTATCCTCGGTCGTAAACCTCTATCCTTAGAACCGCTCGTTCCCTTCCTTTTTCAAAACTTTCTTCTGACGTCCTTCTCGTCATTGCTCTTTCTCTCTCTCCATTCGCTCTTTTTCCAACTGACGCCGATGACGCTGATTCCGACGATGATTGCTAGATTCCTCGCATTTGATTTCCACTCCGAGCTCGCAACGATGATGATGACGCTTCTGGTGATGACGTCACTCTATCGGGCTCTCCTCCCCCGCGATCATAATTATGGCCTGACATTTATCTCCACAACTGTTTGTCACCACAGCTAGTAATAGCCTAAAAATGCTACATACTAGCCGAAATAATGAACGAAGGTAACATGACAGCCAAAATGTACAGTCGGGTGCAAAAAGGTTTTTACCTGCTCCGTAGGGCTGAGCTTAGCGAATGTTGATCGGTTGCATAATCAGGTACTTGTAGTAGGAGTCATGGCAGATTAGAATGGACCTGTCCCTTCTTAATGAAAATAGGGTAACAGGTATACGCCTGGGATGTGCTCGTCACGGGCTCTCTCCTGACAATAATAAGCGATAGCGGCTGCCTCAAATGGCAGAGTTCGAATCCGATATGGATAGACTTTTTTTTTTGTTCATTATCGCGTTTTTGACTTTGTTTAAGTTTTAAACGGTGTATGTAAAGAACACCATAAACAGATTAAATTTTTTTCACCCAAGTGTGCAATTTGATTTGTTTATTTGAGGGTTTAAAAACTTTTCATGTTAATTTTCATGGCATGCTTTTCTCTATATTTTAGTTTTTAATAAAATATACACTAATTCAAACCACCGTTACGTTTACAAAAATCCTCTTTTGTTCAAATCATTTAATATTCTCTACTATTAAAATATATAATCCTATATATTAAAACGCAAAGCATTTTTGTAAGAGCAAAATTGGCACTTCTGCGCATGGGCATCTGAAGCCAACAAAGAGAGTTACGACAATCCATCAAAAGCCAGGGATTGTTGTAATGAGACAATATTCAATCATTGTTTTGAATTAAATAAACCGTGACCACTGAGAGAGAAGGCCACCGCAATGAAACTGAATACATTGTTGCATCACATAGATAATGCATTGTTATTCGTATTTCTACCAATAATAAGCCCTGAAATTGCACTATCTATGATGAGATAGTATAACAATGTATTCAGTTTCATTGCGGAGGCCTTCTCTGTCCGTGGTCACTAATAAACTGAAGATTTGCAGAAAGAAAATTCTGCCTAGATCATTTTATGACTTTTCTTTGTGACTACTGAAAAACTCTGAAAATGTTCTGTTAAATGTTATATCTTTAGAAAGAGCGTTAAAAACTGATCATTTTATCCACTGACATTTTATGTCTCAGTTTAATACTTTCAGAGAAATTTAGTTTAAAACTATTTTGATTTTATATGTGAACTCATTTCTTATTCTTTGTGCAAAATGAGATATTTCAGCTCTGACAATTTTTTATTTTATTAATTATTAATTAAAGAGTTGGGGATTAATAATAAGATGGGTTGTTCTCCGTCAAATTATGACGGGATCCATCTAGTTATATAATAAATTTAAAAAAATTTCGGATAGTTTTGGCATAGTTGTCGTTGATTATTTTATATACACAAAATATACAAAAAATGAGACTTGTAACCTTTCAAGCAGTCAAAAGAAAATAGCTTCCACTTACACCTGTATATCATTTCCGCATCACACGATAACGAGCGCTGCATCAGCTTATCTCTTGATCACGCATATAATTATATCGATACTGTGCACCATTTATGTTACACTATTAACCAAATAGATTAGTTTATTATTATTAAAACAAAAATTCTCATCAGAACAGCCAAAATAATCTTTTTGTCAACATAATTGAGCACGTGACATAAAACTTGCCTTCCCCAATGCTAAGCAAAAACTTAATGGAATCGTTTCATAGTAAGCGTGCTGAACTAGATACCTGGAAAAAGTAACCTCATTGAATTGAAGTATTGTAAGGAAGCCGAACAATTTTGACTTAGGTCAAAACCTTTATGCACCCGATTGAACATGCATGAAACTTCATTGTGGATAAGTGGTGTTCGACTTCTTTAGGTTATTTACTTGACAGAAGTATCCACAGTATAAGGTAAATTGTTTTCTCTTTTTCTTAAACACAGCTGGTCTAAGATAGGTAAGACAAAGGATTTGATCGACTTCGAATGTGGTGTGATAGCAGCTGCAACAGGTTCGATTTATTTCGAAACAGCCCGAATTCTCGGCTTCACTTCTGTTCTCATAACGGTAGTTCTGCTACGAAACTCCCATCAAAAAGCGCATCTGTTGCCGGAAGTCTAAAGAGGTAAAAAGCGATCTAAACGTATAATCTGCGGCAACAAAAGGGCAACAACGTGACAGATTACAGTTCATTATAGGTGCATAAAAAATCCCATAACGAAGCTTGCCATTGATTGGTTATAACAAAAGAAAGTCGTCCATGATTCCTTCCTTATTACAGAAAAAGGTAAGGTCGTTTGTTATGGCCCCCAAAAAAGCGTCGAATTTTCCAGTTGAAAGTGCGAGGCGTGTTTAGTTGAAACCCGTTCGAGTCAAGTAGGTCTTATAAGGAGGCAGGGAACAGAAAACACAAGCAAATAGAAAGAGTAGTATTAATAGACAGTATTGTACACACGCAGATTAGGCAGGCATTCCACTGTCTGAGGAGACAGGAAATTCTATCCGCAAAGAAAAAAAAAGATGTGGGTTGCTGTGTGAACCATCTGTAACTGTTCCTGTACTGCCTCATCGGTGTTGAATTGTTTCCCTTGGGGAAATACTTCAACGGCCCGAAGAGATGAAAATCGCAAGGAGTCAAATCCGGGCTCTAAGGAGGACGTTCGAAAACCTCCTATTTCTTCTTACATCCACAATTACAAGTTTTGGGACATGCGAGCATGAATTGTCGCGGAGTAAGATCACTTCTGAAGATAGTATGCCGGGTCACTTGTTTGAATAGCTATCTTTATTTTTTACGACTGCATTTTCTTTCCTACCTATGGCGCTTAGGCACGCATCCCACTGTTATTTCCAAATAACACTGGAAACATCAGTTAATGCCATAAGCTATCTCAATTTTGGTGCAAACCAGAGCACCCGCTATTGGCTCCAGTGATCCCCACCGCAGAAAGGAACGGGGCAATGCACTCTGTCATCGTTCTTCATTGCTGGTGAAATGGTTCATTGATCAAAAATCCGACTACACGTGCTTCATTGACCGGCTCAATCACCTGAATTAAGCCAATAGAGCATTTGTGGGATCAAATACAAAGATCCCTCAGAAACTTAAAATTTCGTCCCAACTAAGTAAGGACCACTCTTATATCAGAATAAGCATAAAGCGAGGCGAACACATAGCGATTTAGTTAACGAAAACCCTTGATTTGGTCAATGGTGAGTGTTTTCGTTTGACTACGTTGGGTGAAACGAAGAAATCGCCTTTGATTCTAGTCAAGGCAAAATTTCGTTTGACTAGATCAACGGCAATTTAGTCAAGCGAAAGCAGCCAATCAGAATGCGTTATAGGACACGTCATCACTGGGATCATGGCGGACGAGCAGCCCCCGATCAAACGTGGTTTCAGTTACATGGATTTAAATAAAGATACAATTCTCATCCACTTTTATAGAGGTGAGTCAAGAAAAAATTAATTTTTTTTTACAATTATGACAAGGCAATTTAATATTTAACTTTAACTTTCCTTGCGCATGCGCTGCAAGAATTTGCGTGACGTGTTTTTGATCACGATGGAGAATTTCAGATCACGTTTTCGCGCGTGATTGAGATCGTTTTTGACTTAGTCAAACGCAACTTAGTCACTGCTCATTCTATTAGGCTCTGTTCCCTTTCCTGCGGAATGGTTTTATGCCTAGAAGAATTACGGCTTTGAATTACTCATTATTAGCATGGTATCTGCCGAGGAGTAGAAGAAATAATTTGGAATTATGGCATAAAATAATAAGCCTAAACACATAGACAAATTGTTGAAATATTTATGAAACAGTGAAATGGGTACTATAGGAACATTATGAAATGGAGAGTCCTATGCACTGTCCTTCTTGATGAAGTTGATGGAGGCCTTGCCGTACATATCGGGAAAGAAAACACAGAATTCTGACCGGTTTTGCCTTTTATTCCCTGGCTTTATCAATGATACAAAAAATGATTCATTATTATATTAATGATTCAAAAAAATGATTCATTAGCAATGATTATTAATAAAATATGGCAATAGGAAATAGAAACAAAAATAAAACACTGAAATTGTATTAAATGAATATTACTACACTGACAATTAGAACATTGTTTCGGTTCACAGTGGATAATGACTCTCTATTTATATTGAAAGGGTAATGATTTTTCTAATGAAAAATGGAAGGAAAAATTTCGCGACCTGGATTCGAAACAGGAACCTGGACTATCAAGTTCGATGCCTCTACCAATTTCGCTATCGCAGACACCCGGATAACCATATAATCACAAGGTGTCTTAAAGAAAACCAAGTTGTCAAGGTTGAAAGCCCAATGAGAGGCGGGTATCCGGCTCACAGATCGAGAATTTCTCCTATCCAACCATCAGAAAGTTTGATGAACTCACATATAATTAATAATAATTATATACTGGAGATGAACCTCCAAACATCAGACTAATGATTTTTCCATTAAAAAATGGAATGAAATATTCTGCCTAGAAGCGTGGACCATGACAGTCGAGATTCCCGGTTCGAATCCAGGTCCCGGAAATTTTCCTTTCATTTTTCAATGGAAAAATCATTACCTGATGTTTGTAAAGGTTCATCTCCAGTATATAATTATTATTATTTATCTACTTCAAAGGGATTTGCAGGCCGACCACATCTTTCTTTCTCTAAAGTCTGATGTGGTACACGAGGCGGAACTAACAACAATTGTTCACTCTGCTTTGTTAACATGTCTGGCCAATACCTCTTAGATAGAAGGCCTGATAACGGAAACGTCATACGTTGTTACAACATCTTTACCCGACCATTGTTAATCTAATTTCTACCAATAATAAGCCCTAAATTAAGTCGACTAATGATGATGTAACAATGTAGGACGTTAACGTTATCAGGCCTTCTGTCTAGGTGGTGTTGGTTGGCCTGGCGTGTCATTGCAGAAGCGGAACTGACAACAGTTGTTCACTGTGCATTGTTTACATGCCTCGGGTAAACAAAGCAGATTTTTAGATTTCAGTTCAGATCGTGTTCCAAACAAGGAAAAATTATCTCCAATGATCCTAATACATACGAGGTCTGTTCAAAAAATACGTAGACTGTTTGAATTGCGCGGGCCCTGTTGGTCCCAATCAAAATCGCTTGGTGTCCCCATCTTCTGACAGATCCGCTGATTACAAGGCAGTTTTTTGATTGTAAATATCAGTATTGGTTGATTAGCTACGCGGGTGTTTGTGAAGTGTGTTTTTTTTCGTTTGGCGGATTTTTAGAATGAGTGACTTGAACGAGCAAAGAGTTGCTGTGAAATTTTGTGTTAAACTCGGAAAAACTGCCACTGGACGAGTGGAAAAGGCCAGAAATGTGGACGAGAGGTGACTGGTTGTTTCATCACGACAACGCTCCAGCCCATTCAGCCCTCAGAACTCGAGAGTTTTTGGCCAAACACTCGATCACTGTTCTTCCTCACCCACCCTACTCACCTGACCTCGCTCCTTGTGACTTCTTCTTGTTTCCCAAACTCAAAAGACCTTTGAAAGGAAGGAGATTTGAGACGATTCCCGACATAAAGGCAAATGCGACGAAGGCGCTGAAGGACATCACAAAAGAAGCGTTCCAGGACTGTTTCCAAAAGTGGAAATACCGTTGGGATAAGTGTGTGCGTCGGGGAGGAGAGTACTTTGAAGGGGACCCAGATGTGTAACTTCTGAATAAAGTATATTTTGTTTTATGACGTCAGTCTACGTATTTTTTGAACAGACCTCGTATATTGTTACATTAACATCATTATAAAAAGTCAGTGTTAATCGTATTTCTACCAATAATATACCCTAAATTTTGACTTTTTACGATGATGCAACTACGCATGATGATTCCGTGCGCAGACTTTCTTTCTAGGTGTTGTGTATAGCCTCTAAAAACATGTAAGTGAAACTTCAAATGACCCTCATGCACTGCGTGGTTAATCAAAAATGGCGGAGCATAGGTATATTTTCTATATAATACCTTACTGCGCATGGAAACGTCATAATTTAGGGCTTATAATTGGTAGAAATACGATTAAAAATGACTTTTTATAATGATGTAACAATGTATGAGTGTTCCATGTGCAGGCTTTCTCTCTAGGTGGTGCTGATTATATTGGCAAGGATTTGAAATTCGAAAGCGTAAAAAATATCAAATCTTTCATTTTGTGCATCAAGATACAGTTGACTCGCGATAATCCGATAGTTACGGGACCGAGCGGGTGTCGGATTATCAAACAACGTTTGATTAACAAAGACTATATTCATTGGCAGTCATCCGATGCGGCGTCGGACTACTGAGCGTGGTGTCAGACTGCCAAATGTCGGATTATCGCGAGTCAACTGTATACGAATGCCGTCATCCATTAATAATAAATCATAGTGAGTCTTGCAAAGACTCGTGAATTAATCCGAGGATCACTCCGTGGTTGGTAAATGTGACTGTAACCCTAAAAAATTAATTCTTAGTGTTGGATTACGTGCCCCTAGTTTTAATTCTCCATTGATAAATACGTTTGTAAAAGATATCGATTCAATTTTCCAATATGAAACCAGGGTTTCCTGATTGTCATGTAGGTATTATCGTCTGAGTGTAAAATATGTGAATGATTTGACAGATTTGGCAAAAATAAAATTCATTATTTTCTAATTAAACTGAATGAACAATACTATAAAATTTTACACGAAATTCAAATATTGATAAGATTGAAAACCATCAAAATTTTACAGAGTAATAAGAAAATGTTACAAGTTGAATTTATAATTCTTCCATCTTCCTTTTGCTGGGAGAAGAACTGGAACCATAAATGAACAGTATAAGGGCATAAACAATATTGAGCAAGGCAAACGTAAGACAAAGCATAACACTGAAAGCACAGATTAGAATAAATAGTCAATCTTCATGGCAGGATAAAAGTTCAAGATAATAAGAAATGAGACGCCAAAAGTCTAACTATCTGTTAGCTTCAAACAAACTTAGCGAAATGTCATGCACGGAGCATTGATGTTGTGCGCGCGCTAACTAATGTCAGACAGAAACGTCGAACTGAAAGACGAATAGTGAATGTGGATTTCTTCACTTTCTTGTGCTCAGGAACGTTCGAGGTCGCATGAGATATTGAAATTGTTTTAGAATCCTGACTCCTCGACTGCTCGGATGAGCGATGTAATGCATTAGGTCTGGCGATGTAGGGAAGGCAGCCCTTCGAAAAGAAACATAGGTTCGGATATGACTCTTTACGTCTAGCTGCTAATGATGCCCAGCGTGAGTGCGACGTGGCTTAGAAAATGTTCCGTAATCAGCTGTGAACATGGAGGATACGAGGACTTGCCCCGTATTCTCCATTTTACCTGTTGGAGCTAAGGCAGATGGTGTTGCCTCAGCAGGCAGACGCCATAAGATGTTAAAAAAACTGGTGCCTCATAAGAGTCGAGCAGTCCCTAAAGTCTGTGTTACTTATTTAAACGTCACAAATTTGAGGCTTGTGCACCCACCGGTAGGCCATCAGAAATGTATGGGAAATGTGAAATGGAATGCATCGGAGTTGAACAGGTGTTGATTGGGCGAAAATGGAATGTGGAGAGGGTGAGTACCCAAAACAATAAAGACACTGCCTTGAACATCAGGGCGGTGCCGCCCTTGGGTTCGCTCGCTCATGTTACTGATGGTACGCTCTTTTTACCTCACATGATTGCTGTTATTAGAACTCTTAGAACTTTTAGAACTCTTAAAACAATGGGGCTGTTAATGTTTTAATTACCTTAATTAGAGTGTACTTCTTTAAACAATGGGCTTTTAATTTTTAATTACCTTAAGTAGAACATTCTATCTTGGATGTGTTCAGATGTGGTGTTTGTCAAATGGGATGATATCTTTGTGTGTGGTCAAGCATGTGACTGATGACGTACTGCTGCTTAATCAACTGATTGCTGACATGTACAGACGTCAAGAAGCTGGAAATTTATTATTAGACATGACTGGGGTGTTATTCTCAGTGCAAAAGGGTCTTAAGAGTTTGGTTTTCTCCAAAGGTGATAGCAGCCGGACCTGCTTAAACACCCCTTATTTCAAACAAAGGGCGAGTATATTGGGAAGTTACAATGTTTTGCTTAATTACTAATTATCTTCTCTTTTAAGGACAATCAATTTATTTTCCAAGACAATTTACACTCTCCTCTAATTAACTACTTTGCTTCAAGTTGTATTGTTGATTTTCAATTTTCAGATAATTGCCTTATTGTTGCAATTGACAACTGACAACTCTGAGCCAACGAAGTAGATGCTTGACTACTGACCTAGCAAACTTTATAAATAGAATTTAGCACTACGAATGGCTTAATTTTCTTTTACTCTCTGCGCTTTTCTTATCTCTGTAATTTTGTTTCTCTTGATGGTCACCGACCAGCACAGTTAGTACAAGGAAGGCATCATTCTACACGAAATCAAAGTAAAACTAGTGACTTTTAAAATACGAATTTTTTTTATCTCAATGATAGTGAAGGCTTTCAAAGGTTTCCTAACCAATCTAAAGTTAAATATGTATGCAAATGATAATTAAATGCCTTGCGCTTCACGAAATTAAGATGACCTACATCGTCTCTCACCATGCCATCACAAGCATGCATCAGTAGTCAAGTTTAATTTTGTCTTTTAAAAAGTATTTATCTAGTCTCTCTACATGTTTCTCTAATTGGGCGCATTTTGTTTAATGGAATTTAGTTTGAATATTAAGAATCTCTCTCTAAATATTAAATCTTTTTACTAGTCAACACAATTAGTACAATGAAGGTCAAATTAATTCAAATAGATTTAAACTAAAACAGTGGTATATAAATTATGAATTATCCTTGTCAACATTGGTGACGGTTTCAAATTTCCCTTAACTAGATTGAATAGGCAGTCACCAGCAACATTTTTAAAGGGGACTGTGTTATCATATTCAATCTCAGCAGCGTCGATTAGGCCTAATAGGAATTTTTCAGCCATAAGCTATTGAATTTGGGTGACTGCCTTTGACCAGAGTATATTCAGTCCTTTACACCTGTTGTTCTTAGACTTTAAGCCAAATTTAAAGTAATTGTGTGATGTTAACGAGCACGTGATGCAGTTGCCGCTTTCCATGAGCGCATGCGGTGGGTCTTCGCTATACGAGCAAGTAAGCCTCAGGAAGCAGGTGAAAACAAGGGCGTTTTAAGACTTTTAATTGCATCGTTAGGTAAGGTACTTAGACAACTTGCAAAGACCTCACTGTTTACTAATCACATTGATTTTAGTGAATGCTAGTAAGCACATTATAGATACCAATTTGTGCATTTCATAACGGTGTGCTCTACCTTGAAGTTTGCCAGGTGGCTACTGTAGCCTCAGATATGTTGCTAACAGCGATCACAACAGTTCTCATAGGCAGAGGGCAATAAGTCTTTTGATGGCAACTGCTGTGAATTCGTTTGATTATACTCAATCAGATCATGGTTATTCTGTCATACGTTTGTTACACAGACTTTAATTTAAAATGATTCTGTGATTCTAAGCCGGTTGAGTCCTTGTTTTGATGCCGACAAGGGCATGATTGCCTGCTTCTGTGACATGAGCTCTCATAGGCATCAGCAAATAAGCCTCTTCACGGTAAATGTTATTAATTTTGTTTGATTACGCTCATGTAGTACATGTTAATTTTTTCAGGCATTTTCTTTTACAGGCATTTTAACGTAAATTTTAAATGTTTTCTGTGATACTATGCTAGCTGAGGTCTTGAGTCTCGCAGATTCACTCGAAGGCTCGCATGGATGCCGACAATGACCAGGTTGATTACTAGCTGGTATAACCCGAGCTCTCATGGGCATCAGCAAAAAGCCTTTTCACGGTAATTGTATTTTGAATTCGTTTGATTATGCTCATATAGAAGATGTTTATTTCTCATACATTTATTATATAGACTTTTAACGTAAAATTTTAAATGTTTTTGTAATACTCAGTCGGTTGAGGCCCCATCTTATAGAACACCCACACAAGCTCGCATGCATGCCAAAAATGCATCGGGTTGATTGCAAGCTGGTATCAAGGACATTGACAAATAAGTCTTTTCACGATAATCGTAATTGAATTCATTTGATCACGCAAATGTAGAACATGTTTTGTTTACGTATACAGGGTGGGGCATTTATCTTGAAACAAATGAATATCTCAGAAACTAAGCATTGCACGAAAAAATGTCCAATTTCAAAAGTGAATTATTTCACGGGGAAAATTCATTAGTTAAAAATTACCCCCCCCCTTTTCTGAGGGGGGGGGGGTTGGGGAGGGGTAACTTTGAAATTTTAAATAGGAACCCCTATTTTTAATGGTATAATCAGATTATACACAATATTCGAGAAATGTTTTATTCTTCGTGTTTTTTCAATTGATCCAACCGTTTAGGAGATAGAGGACATGGCGGTCTAGCTGAGCTCATCGACAAGCAGTCGACGGTCGACAAGTGTCGATGGTCACATGGTAAATGGCGCAATTGTCGATTTAAGCTAGCATGAACACGACTTGTCTACACTGTCGACTTTCTAGTGTAGACTTTGACCATCGACAACTGCGTTCTTCTTGTCTACAATCCAAGAGCAGTTGGCTCTTGTCAGGTGGATTCAGCAGAGTAAAAATACAAGAGGGTAGGAACGGGATTAAGATAAATAAATAAAGTTTTATTGAACGAAAATTTGAAAATAACTAAACTATTAAACGAAGTAAGCAGTGGAAATTAAATAAATGAATGGCAAAGTCATAGTTCTTTCTTCAGCTCGAAGAAGAAAATCAATCAAGCAGTCCAATTCCTGGCGTGATGAATTGCGGCTGGGTCCCGTGTACCAACTCGTAGATGCATACAGTCGGTCTAAGAGATCAAGCTGATTGCAAGATGACTCAGAAGCGGGTGGAAACCAAAAATAGATTAAATAGTAAAACTGGCGGAAGATCTCGAAAACAGAGGCTAGTCAACTCTGGATTCGCATACCACACAGAAGATGACGATTGCAGTTAACAGATAGAGTCCGATGAGGATAATTCGTAGACAGTGTCGATG
>JAHWFO010029252.1:403695-447319 GCA_023313115.1 Rhysida immarginata
AGACAGTGTCGATGAAAAGTGCGATGGAAAAGGAGGGCGAAATTCCAGACGAATGACGAGGCTAGGTAACTCGCCAAGACGACTGGAGACTATTGTATGATGGAAATGAGGCACGTAATCAGAACACAAGCTTTTAGTAGGTTCCACCAGTAGCACCAGCAGACGCTTTCATAACTTGTAGTACCATAAGAGTTGCATTATTTATTTTCAGGTTAAATACAGCCAAAATTCTGAAGCACTTAAACAATCACAAACTATAACACACTCAGGCCTTTTAACTACTTATACAAAAGAACTGACACTTTTACTGGAAGCACTAGGAAAACACATCAGTTGAAATAGAAACACACTAATGGCATTACTGTCGACGCATAGAGATATATTAACAACAGCACTGCACCAATGGTGAAGCATACACACTTATACTGAAGGTCACTTGTAGCCTCACGTCGGCTCACTAGAATTCCGTCGCTCGCTGAGATGCCAAAGTAGGAAGAAAACGGGATGCTGCACCAGACATTCTCTGCTGCTCTATCAGGATTGGCTTGCCTTGATGTCGTGGAGCTCTCTGTAGACACACAGCTCTCCGTCGAGTTAACGCCTGTATCTTGGGTTACCGAAGCTGGAATCCAACCAAACAAAATGCACAAGATAACGTAAATGGACGACAGTCTATAAAGGCTATAGATCCAGAAAAGAATGCCCTATTATGCTCCGCCTTACTCCGATGCAATTATTTTTGAAAAGTGATGGATTGATTACGTAACTGCATAGATCTATCTCCACTTAAATTTTATGAAGGGCTTAAATAAGTTCATTCGCAGAATTATGTATCAGATCTCAGATAATTCAGGAATAATCCCCCAGCTTCTCTTAAGAAACAAGCACCAAGAGTAAAGAGATATACCCTGAGAATTAAATCTCCAATATTCAATCCGATTGCGTCATACATGATCATCACTTGAAAAAGTTCATATTGAGAAGATCTAAGTTCCGTGACCAACACGGTGATATTTAACAAGGCACTTTCTGATATTAAATTACTTATCTTTTAATTATCAAGAGTTCTCTTGTACCTGGAGAAAAATGTACGAAGAAAGTTTGCTTTGCCTTCTCCCGTCGGGAACAGTCCACTTGACGCCTGAGGCTGAAGCTTTTCTCACATTCTGTCTTCGCTCATCCTCTGGATTTCTCTCTCCGCTCAATTCAGCAATAATCCTTTCGACGGCCTTTAATAGACGACTTTGCCACTCTTCGTCATACAAACATGTGGAGAAAACGGGTGCCCACTCATTTTCCGCTGGGTTACGCTGGCTGCTCTGTCGCTCGCCAGCTGCTATCTCCTGTTCGCCGTTGACTTGTCCGCCGTCAGAAGCCTTAGTCGCTAGCGTCTTTCTCATGAAGAAAAACTCGCTCTCTCGCCGATGCCGTTCGACATTCTCCCTTTGCCGAGCAGATTCCTCATAATCCCATGCGGCTCAATGTCGGCTCCAATCTCTCGACCTCCCCTTTTGCTGCTTCCCAAGACACTCTCTGACCTTTTTCCTTTTTTTCCTTACGTGCTGCTTTCGGAGTGGCTTTTTTTCCCTGACGTATTTCGTCGCAAAAAATTTCCTATTAAAATCTTTATTTCTTCGTTTCCGGCCTGCAGATTAAATTGATAGTTCAAGATTAAACATTTTTTTAAAATATTAACAAAAACTTGTTTAAGAATATTTGCATACATGAAGTACTCTCTTATGCTTCGAAACTTTGACTGTAAAAATAATAAAATACGTGTGTTTACAGATATATGTACATGTATGTATTTGTGTATACATGTATAAATCTGTGTATAAATGTGTAAAATTATGTGTAAATGTGTGTAAAATTGTGTATATAAGTGTATTCCATCTAGCCGTACATGTGTAAACTTGCGTAAAAATGTGTAAAATCATATGTAAATGTCCACATTTATACACCAGTTTACACACTTATGGCTAGATGGTATACACTTATATATACAAACACACGTGTATACACAAAGTGCATAAATTGTGTGTAAATGTGCGTGTGCCTGTATGTATTTGTTTATAAATGTTTAAGATAATGTATAAATATATGTGAACTTGTGTAAAAATGTGTATTATCTTTTTTAATGTAAACCATGTGTGTGTATAATCATGTAATGTTATGTAAATTTAAATTTGTAGGTATATATGGCTAAACTTTGAACTATAGGATTATTTTGAATAGTTTACTTGTATTCTGAGTAGCTTTTAAAATACAAGAAAACAAACACATTATGCCGATGTTGCTTTGTTTCTATTGTTCGTTAGCCGATAGCAGTCGATAGCATCGAACCCAGACGCATCTCGAATAGAGTGGTTAGATAGCTTATGATCGACTATGCCACTTATCGATGGTTAGATTTTGTCGAGATCAACAGCTTGTCGATGAGTTCAGCCTCGACCCCTTGAATGTATGGAACTTTTAAAGTTTTGAACCCTATTTTATCGATGAAGACAAAGAGAAAATTGCTTCAAAATTCCTACTTTTGAAACTCGTGAACATTTTATAATTAAAGAATAACTTTTTTCATCAAATTATTTTCTTTATATTTCTCATCTGGATGTTTCTTTCCTATTTTCATCAATAATTTTATAATTGTTGGTTTGTTCATCGAATGCTTGATAAGACGGTCAGTGAAAAATATAGTTTTTTTTATATTTTTGTATACAGGGTAGTACAAACATGAAGGGCGAGAGAGGGATCAAATCTAAGCAGCATTTCCCTCTTTCATTTTTTTCTCTGGGTATTGTTTTTGAGATAAAAAATGTTGGACGTCGCGTCGACGAAGTATGCCACTCAACCCGTAATTCTGGACCATGTCAAAATCATGGTCAATTATGTAATAAAAAGAACAAAAAACACATTGCATACAGTACATTAATGTGACTTGTTTTAAGGAAACATGCAAATGTTTTACAATAAGTGTTCTAGATTAATAAATGGAAGGTCTTAACAGGATTTTTTTTCATTTTTTATTTTTTATTTTTTTTTCACCAAACCTCAGATGGTGAAATTATTGAAGAAAATAGGATAGAAAATTCATCAATAACTAGTGGTAAATAGGCCATCCCGTATAAGCATAATTATTCGTTTTTTCGTCAATAATCAGCACGTTATGAGGACTGTTATGAGCAAAACCAACAGCTACAATAATGGCATTCAAAATTTAGCACGCGAAACTCATTTTCATGCAACAGTTCATGCAACAATACGTTCGAACCCAGGCTGTGGAATTTTCTTTCCTATTTTCATCAATAATAATTTTTCTAATTCACTCCCTCTGGCATGAATGCATGCTTCACAACGTCGCCGCATGGACTGACGTAAAAAGTTCAAAAGTTCCTGGTTCTTCGCGAATCTGGTCCGCAGCTATGGCGATTCAGGCTACCAGGTCTTCATCGGTTCCCACTGGTGTCTCTATTACCAATGTCTTTAAGTGTCTCCACAGATTCCAAACAACTGTTTCCTGCAGGTAGGATTTAAACTTTTTTTATCTCAAAAACAATGCCCCAGAGAGAAAAATGAAAGAGGTAAATGTTCAATTTCAATTTCGATTCGATCGTCTTTCAGTTATGTATTTTCATTTTAGTTACGTTTTTTTGATTTATGCTCGTGGAAAATGCTTCCTGGCCCTTTTTCGTGTCTGTTTGTACAGTTGTACGCAGAACAACTTTGAGGAATGGTTTTGAATTAATTATTTCTCGGGCCCAAAATTTTCAAAAACAAAGCAGCCAGACAGCTAATTACTCCACGGCTCACTCCTGCCCAGAACTGTCATGGCTCAATTTTCTCCACCCTTTGCCGCTGTTAACAATAGGATTCGGAGTCTATCTTTAATATACGTCATTGGCAAACAATACTACACACCCGGAGGGAAACGGAAGATTTTTGCTGTTCTGCTTCTGCGCAGTTAGTCCAGTTTCGGTTTCAAGGGAGAGGTCTTTATAAAAAAGATAAACAAACTCTGGCGCCATCTCTTGAGTAAACAAACAAACATAAACTAAGATATATGATTTTTACCCCTTCCCCCCTCACTTTGGGGACATGTAAACCTTACTCTGGACCTAATGAACATACGTTGCGAATATGAGCTCAATCGGATAAGTGGTTCAAAAGTTTTTAGAACATTTACAGACGCACCCTGAGCCTGAATTTTTATATATAAAGATATGCGCACAATTCATGTATGAAAATAATTATAAAATGAAACGTTATACATAAAATAATTTGTGAAATATAAACTCAACTGAAAACAATACCATTTCGGATATAGAGTTCTGTAAGCTTATCAATACCATGTTCTGAATAAATGTTTTTCTTTTTGATAGCAGCATCTGTGTTTCTTCTAAGGTCATAAATTTAAAGTTTGATATTTATTCTCCAACAGATTTCTTTAACTGGTGGCTAATGGTAGGGACATGCAGACCCTAAGAGGTATGAAGACGGCTAAGGTGACATGCAGTTCACGTGAAAGTTCACATGCATTCAACATACGCCAAATACAGTTTTGCATACATGTTGCATTGCCCGGGCTATAAACTTGCAGCTGAAATGACTAATCTTTCTTTATATGCTTCAAACATTAGCATTGAATGCAACAGGTTATGTGGGCACATGGCTTACTCAGATATTTTCTGTGATTCCACAATTTCGTCACCAAGGTGGTGGATTTCCAAAGAAATTCCATGCAGATGCGATGAGAAAGACTTCATGTTGTGGTCATAATTTAATGAATTTCTTTAAATGCTTATATTAAGCGGGTCAATACATTACTAAAATTTTTAAATTTGATTAATTTCCCACTCTTGGTCTTCAGATATATTGACTCATGCTCATGTGGATGGTGTGAACAGCAAGTGCTTTAAAATCACACAATCAATTAGTCTAATTACTTATATAACTTTCTACACATTTGAGACGTCATTACGAAAAAACGTGATGATCACTGCATAATTAGAAGACATTTGAATACAGCCTAATATTATATTTGTCTAATGATTGCAATGACAGACTCTAGTGTTCAAATTTTACTCAGAATAAATATTTTTAACACCTTCAAGAGTTTGAGTGAATATTTCTGATCATATTCATATTTCAAGAAGTCATAAATACCCAAAGGAAAAGCCCGCGCTCAACAACGATGCGAATCCCAATATTATACTTCTCTCTCGACTATAGATTAAGATTTACTCAAAATTTAGACTGCATAATTGATGACGAAATGGTAGAAAGAGTGGGTGTGCAGTGCAGACTCTTGTGCACATTTTCTCCAGATTAGGAAGAACCTAGATTTTCGCATGGGCTGCATGGTCCTGAAATGGTATTTGAAAAATTTGACCAAGTCAAATGTTGATCTCCAATTTGTGGAACTAAGGGTTGTGCACATGCCTAAATGGAGGCGAGTAAGAGGCTACACAATAAAACGTATAATTTTCATTGCGACTGGCTGCATAAGATCCAAGAAGCAAACCAAAGTTGTGTTTTGCTTTTTCGAAAAAAGCTGCAATTGAGCCATACAGACTGCTTATATTTTTGAAACAAAGGGTGTATACGTTTGAAAAAGGACAGGTCCATCATTTTCAAGCACCTCATTGGAAAATAGAAGAATCAACAAGAATCAACACTTTAAATACTTGTTACATTCTTGAAAACAGAAGTGAAAGCGACTCGAAATTTTGAATATGTCCGATCGAAGGCGGTAGGATGCAAAGAGTAGGCATAGACTATAAACCTGGGAGAATGTTTTCTTCCAATTCAAAAAAACAATGATTTTAACCTTTGTTGCGTGCTCATTTTTCATATTTGTCATATTTATTGTAGAAAGTTCGAAAAAATCTAATTTCATATTTTAACTCATGCATGTTAACATGACTTAATTTCGCTATTGGCAGTTGAAACAACTTTGGATAGTTGATTACTGTTTGAAGTTTCAAACAATGAGAGGAATGTTTGTATAAACTCGGAATCACATACTTTATATTTATAACCTTGCTAAGACTATTAATATACCCAGAGCGATAAGTCGTGTCAGAGAAGTAGGGAGATCAGAAACGTTTTTTAATTAATTTGATAACATTTGATGAATAATGCAATCAGTAATTTAAATTTTGTTAAAATGTAAAATTCTAGGCCAAACAATGAATTCAAATATTTCAAATTCAAATATAAAATAGTACGCGTAAATTTGCTATTTACAATTCAGTTAATCATATGGTACATCTTCTTCAATAAGGGTTGCTGGAGGCAAAAGCGATGATGTCGGGGCTGACACCGCACTACTCTAAACCGGCGACCTGAACAGGTAAATCGATGAGCGACCCTCACCTATTTATAAAATAAAACAAGACATACATTAGCAAAGTACCAAAGGCTGGCAATGAGGCAATTTGATGCAACACAAATTATCTTCACGAACAAACACAGTAAAATCTAATGCTACTCAGAAATCGAATGTTCAATTATCATACCACATAAGCTAGCAGGAAAAGCCAGACTTGGCTTACAAAGCTTTTCGGTTGCTACATAGCCTTCACCTACGCTGCCAAAAATGTGGCACATCGGGATTCACTTGGAGAGAAAATTCGTTGCCGCTCAACTCCTCCATGGCCCGATTCCAACTCGATATCTGCTCCTCCCTTCACTGACGTCGATGTGGGAACGGTAGTTGATGGAGCATTTGTGAAGTCCGTAATGGGTGAGATACTCTGGAATCTGGAGTCGCTTTCAATAAAATGTCGTCATCAGAAGCAATATGCGTGGTCTCTGGTAGCGATAAGTGTTCACATAAAGTTAGGATTTGTGCTGAAGCTGAGAGATCCTTGTGGAACAACGCTTCGCACATGTCTGCCTAGTTGGAATGCAACAATTTAGGTAACAAAAAGTCTTTAACGGAAGATTCAATTACAAAGTCTTTCCTTGGACCTGTAGCTCTGCCTCTTCTCACAAAATTCCTTTATTGAGACGAGCATCACCGGAAAAAACCTTTGCAGCATGTATTGCATTTTTTCCGGAGAAAACGCTCGAGGATTTCACTGCAATAGCCGAAGGAGCCTCCACATAACAAACCTTTGAAAATTAGGCAATTATTAATCTCGGTCTATATGCAACATAATTATGCTTACGATATTTCTCTTATTCAGCTTCATTAAATATTTTCCCCGTTTTCTCCCTTTTCAAGTATTTGCTCTTGATTTATATCCCTCCATAATCGTCTCATTGCTCATGCATTTATGCAGATCAATGGGTGAGCTTTATTCTTCGTACTGCTCGCGATAGTTTTATTTTCACTGAGGGGTGATGGGCTCGCTCTTCGCTTTACCTCCGCTCCTCGCCTAGGCCTTTGTTTGCGATGGCTTTTTCTTCGCCCGACTTTAAGTGTTATGTCATGAGATTGCTTTTTTATGCTCTAAACCAATCCGATGACATGATATAATCCCCTCAGCAAACCCGCGACGAAATGCTTGGCCTTTTGTTTGCGGAACCATGATTCCTGAGAGTGCATTTGCTATTATATTCTTTTCTCTAACTTCTTGTTGCCTTTCCTCATAAGACTTTTTCCCTTGCTTATACCTCTTCCTGGCTGTATTCCACCTTGTCCCATTACTAGCCTCCTCTTGCTGCTTGTGTGCTACATTTCTATTATGGCTTTTCAGGGGTAACTAAATCTTGAAGTTATCTTTTAGAAAAGAATTATTATATATTCTACTACTATTATTCGTTCTCCTCCTATCTCTTCTGTAAACTAATGGCTGGTTAATACTCTGATTATTCCTGCAAAACTTCTTCTGTTTTTTGGATAAAGACTCAACGTTGTAATATTTATTAGTAGCATTGGAAATCTTTTTATTTTCCAATTTATCAGAATCCCTGGACAATCAAGACCTCAACCGAGATAGTATCACAGATAACATTTAATATTTACGTTAAAATGCCTGTATAACAAATGTATGAAAAATAAACATATTCTACATATGTATGGTCAGACAAATTCAATTACAATTACCATGAAAGGATGTCTATGAGGGCTCATGTGATACCAACAGGCAATCAGCACAATCCCTTGTTGTCTTACATGCAAGTGCTTGTGTGGGCGTTCTACAAAACAATGCGTCAACCGGCTTAGTAATACAGAAGATATTTTAAAAATTACGTTAAAGCTGTAAAAGAAATATATGATAAATAATTATATATACATGAGCGTAATCAAACAAATTCATGAGCGTAATCAAACAAAATCAATTACAATTATCTTCAAAAGGCTTATTTGCCCATGACAGCTCATGTCATATCAGCTAGCAATCTACCCGATTCCCTATCAGCATCCACGTGAGCCCGCATGTGACAATCTAGACCTCAGCAGGCATAGTACGAGAGAAAACATTTAACGTTCTCGATAAATGCTTGTATAACAAAATGCCTGAAAATATAAAGATGTACTACATAAGCGTAATCAAATAAATTAATTACAATTGCCATGAAAAGGCTTATTTGCTGATGTCTATAAGAACTCATGTGATGGCAGCTAGCTCTATGCATTGTCGGCATCAATGCGAGAACTTGTGTGGATGCGCGACAAAACGAGGGCATAGCTGGCTTAGAATCACAGTATCATTTAAAATTTTTTGTTAAAGTCTGTGTAACAAGTATGTGAAAGAATATACATGAACTGATTGAGTATAATCAAACGAATTCAGCAACAATTGCTTGAAAAGATTTACTTCCCCGTGCCTATGAGAAACGTTGTGAAAGCTGTTAGCAACCAAGCCGAGGCTACAGCAGCCACCTCGCAAACTTCATGCTAGACCACACATATATGAAATGCTAAAATTAGTCTCTATAATGTGCTTACTAGCATTCACTAATATCAATGTGATTAACAGTGGGGTCTTTGAAAGTTGTCGAAGTACCTTAGACAGAGGCAAAATTGCACATCACGAGGGAAATGAAAGTCTTAAAATGCCCTTGTTTTCTTCACCTTCTTCGTGAGGCTTTTTTGCTCGTATAGCAAAGATCCACCGCGTGACTCATCGCAAAGTGGCAACAGCATCACTTGCTCGTTAACATCACACAAAAACTTTAAACTTGGCTTAAAGTCTGAAAAGAAACAGGTGTAAAAGAATGAATATACTCTGTGAAATCCGGTCAGCCAAATTAATCAGCTAATGATTGAAAAATACCTACTAATCAATGCTGCTGAGTTCGAATACGTTAGCAAGCGTCACTCAATAACATTGATGGTGAAAAACAACGTCTATTCAACCTAGTTAAGTGAACCTTGAAAACCTCGCCAGTGTTATAAAATGTAATTCATAATTTAAAAACCATAATTTTAGCTTAATTCTCATGAATGTTGAATTAATTAGACTTTCAATGTATTAATTGTGTTGACCAGAAAAAAGGTTTAAAATTGAGAGAGAGATTATAAAAAATAAAACTAAACTCCTTGAAACAAAATGTCCCCAGTTAGAGAAATATGTACAGAGACTAGATAAATACTGTTTAGAAGACAAGATTGAACTTGACTACTGAGGCCTGCTTGTGGAGGCTGAGTGAGAGATCATGTAGTTCACCTGAATTTCGTGAAAGTCATCTAAAACAAAGGTTTTAATTGTTAAGCGAACCTTAAGAAACACTTGAAACGCTTCACGAACATTGAGACAGCAAAAATTCGTAATTTAAAAAGCACTATTTAAACTTAAATCTCCTGTAGAATGATGCGTTCGTTGTATTAAATGTACTGTTCGGTAAATAAATGTTTAATATCGAGAGAAACAAAATTATTAAAACTCAAACAACAAACTAAGCTACCAGAATACAAAAATCAAATACAGTAAAATAAAGTTAAACCATTCTGGGTGTGAAACATTATTAATTAAGTTTGCTAGGTCAGTTGCCAAGCATCTAATTCTATGGCTCAGAGTTGTCAGTTGTCAACTGAAACAATTCGGCAGATTTTTGAAAATTAAAAATCAAACAACACACCTTGAAACAAACATAGATATTCAGAAGAGATTGTAAAGAATCTTGGAAAAAATTTGGTTGTCCTAAAAACAAAAGATAATTAGTAATTAAGCAAAACACTGTAACATGCCAGTACGCTTACGTTTTGCTGAATCAAGGAGTACTGAAGCAGGTCTGCTTGCTATCACAATTGGTGAAAACCAAATCCTAAAGACCGTTTTGCAGTGAGAACCAGAAATACAATCTTCGCTCTCGTGGGAGAGAAGATTTATTTTCTGGTGGATTTGTGCCTACCCGGGTGGCCAAAGCGGGTAGGTGTCGGGAGTTAGCTTCCGACCAGCGAAAGCTGTGGGCCAAGTTCATGTTGCCTCGTTAGAGGTGTTTAAGTTTTTCACGTTGGGTGTAGCATAATGCCACCTGTAAGATCTTTTTAGATCTTAACTCCGTGGAGGCAATACCATCTGCCTCTCCACTTCAAAAGTGAGAACCAGAAATACAATCTTCGCTCTCGTGGGAGAGAGAGGATTTATTTTCTGGTGGGTTTGTGCCTACCCGGGTGGCCAAAGCGGGTAGGTGTCGGGAGTTAGCTTCCGACCAGCGAAAGCTGTGGGCCAAGTTCATGTTGCCTCGTTAGAGGTGTTTAAGTTTTTCACGTTGGGTGTAGCATAATGCCACCTGTAAGATCTTTTTAGATCTTAATTCTGTGGAGGCAATACCATCTGCCTCTCCACTTCAAAAGTGAGAACCAGCACCCCAGTCATGTCACACTTATGCTTATGCCTCCTGAACCAAAAATTAATTCCCAGCCTCTGGAGATCTATATACGTCAGCAATCACGTGATTAAGCAGCAGCCCATCATCAATCACGTGACTGATGAAACACAAGGATGGCATCCCATTTGATAGACGTCACATTTGTCCACACCTAAGATGGGGTTTTCTAATTAAGGTAATTAAAATTAACAATCCATTGTTTAAATAACTTCACTTTCAATTAGGGTAATTAAAACATTAACAGCCCTATTGTTTTAAGAGTTGATCTATGTCGTCAGCAGCAACGTGGACTAATATATAGCATGTCATCAATCACATGAGTGACCACACCCAAGGATGGCATCCCTTTGATGTTCAGGGTGGTGTCTTTGATGTTTTGAATACACTCTTCCTCCAGAATCCATTCTCAGACAATCGACATCTATTCTACTCTTAGGTGCTATGGTCCCATCCAATGACCACACAAAGGCGATGAGATGATGTGTGCTGCTTTTTAAATGCAGAACGACCTAGCCTATACCATTCAAGAAGAAGAAAGAACCTAAGACGAACAGCTCTTTTCTTCCACACACCTTCAGTTGACCCCATCACCCCCTTCGTTATATCCAGTTAAGCCTTTCACAATACTTTGTTGAGGAAAGCATTAGGGATGGTCAGGTCCAACTTCAAACGATCACCAGTAGAATTGTCCATCAGGAATCGTATTGACTGGTAGGAAAACCTCACCAAGCCGGCCATGATACTGTTTAAGACGATTCCAGATGTCCTGCGTGAATGAGCACTCAAATAACAAATGTTCATAGTGTCTTTGATACCACACCAGTGGCACCCAGCAGATCTGACCACTCTCCATTGATGGAGTCGCTGAAGAGTATAAAATCCGTGGTGAAGTAACCATCATTGATAGTTAAACACAGTTCTTTCGAAGGGAATTGATTTGATTGCCTTTAAAACGGCTAACTACGGGCAATCAGGATGCAAACTAAAGATATCGATGGTCGCACCCTCGTCGCATTGCTGGAAGAACCATGACAGATGCAGGTAGTCCCAATCTTGTGGATTTAAATTACATAGTCTGGGTAAAAAAACCCTTAAGTCTTGTTGAAAACGTTGCTATAAGTCTGGGTGTCGTAAATTAATAGTCTCAGTCAATGAAAAAGGTAATGGCAGCCTTTTCATTTTGAAGAAAAAACGCAGGTACACGAAAGCATACTTCACCCAAACAGGTGGAGGAAGAAGAAATACACGAATCATCGCAGCAAGTCTGGCCGCAATTAGATATCACCAGACTTCAGGCAGACACAATCCTCCCTTTCTCAAAGAGATTAAACAGAAATTCTGCCTGGAGTGGATGACACCCAACAGAAAGTCCCCACAAAGAATTCATTATCTTACTGCGTAATCTCTGGAGATATTCGCGAGAAGGCAAGCTGAATAGAAGTCAAGAGAGGCAAAACATGGGTCTTGATAAACCACACCTTGACAAACCAGCTTAAAAAAGAACAAATAAGGTTCCATTCAAGGCAGGTAACACATTTTGCGATCACTTGTTGCCATTGACTAGAGTCCATATTTGGGAGCAAGAAGAACACATATCCTTAAACTGTCACTTGGCCACAATATATTATTAGGAATGCTCTCAATTAGTCAATAGTCCATTTCCTAGTAGCAATACCTTTGGACATGACGAGGTTAATGTTACTCCCCATTGAAGCACTAAATAGGCCAAAAAGTTATTTATTCATAGATGCTCTCCCTGAATATGAGCCAGATGCAGAGAGCATTACGTCATCTGCATAAGCAAACATCCTGATATTTATGGATGCAGATCATATCCCCGAACATCGGGGTGGCGATTCATCTATTGTAGTAATGATTACAGATAAAAAATGTACTGGAGGGGGGTACAGGGCACTCCTGCCTAACACCTTTTGAGAGCTCGAAGGTGGATGATACAAAATTATTAATCACCACACATGATGTGGCCGAACACATGCAGTGAAGAGATATTCATAGCAAAAGCCCAAAAGCAAAGATGACTAAACACTTTAAAGAGAAAAGCCAGGAGGATATCATGCAAGATGGAATAGTGCAGGACTGCCAAAGATCAGAGAACTCGTCACCATATAACTTGAATCGCTGTTGTAAGGCACCAGTGAAGATCTTATAGTCCGTAATAAGAAGGGTTATTGGCCTCCACTGGGTTGCATGCTCTGGATTCTGAGTCTTTGGGAGGAAGATGACGTTTCCCTTCGTGAATTACAGTGTGATTGAGGAAGGATCACACTTGCACCAGAAGAGTGTCAAAAAATGTCCAAGTCTTGATAGAAAATAAATATGGAAAGCCAATGATAGAAACTTCTCGGCTTCGTCTTTGATGAAAGGATGGATAATAAAGTCACCAGAATCCTCATAAAGAGGTCCAAGTGCCTCCATCCAACTCTTCATGGGATCTGAAAGTTAGATTGGGTAGATGAAGAATGATGAAAAGGTGGAATGGAAATCTGAAAAGATGTCGGCATCAGAATCCACTTATCCACCTACAAGGCGATGAAATCACTTGATGTTAACTCGCACTATCTCCTCTGCAAACATTGCTGATGACATATGCCTAACATCAGCTACCTATGAAAGTTTGGCCCTGAGCACTGCACCATCATCATAGCGTTGATCTCACTTTTAATTTGCCTGATGTCAGCAGCAAACTCCTCCTTGCGGAGAGTCGTAAGGTCTCTTGCAGTATAAGAAGATGACGACGACAGCATGTGGCAGCATCCATCCTAATCTTCCAGAATTTTAGTGCATGATTTTAGTTTTCACCACAAGTCATGAAGCAAGAGGCGGAAGCATATTGTGAAGGTTTTTTTCCTACAAGCTGAACGAACAATCCCTGTTATTCCTCGTCATCGAGCAGAGAAACATTCATAAACCAGTTCTTATTAGAAGCAATACCTGTAGCTGATGCTGGAAATAGAGAATTCCATGACAACATGATAGCGATGGTACTGTGGTCGCAGAAGGAACATGGAATGTCCTCCATTGAACCAGGTGAGCCAGCAAATACATTATCGAACAGAAAAAGGTCTAATCTTGATAACACGTTTTGTCCCTGATGACAGGTTAACCCATGATGGTTACTTCATGGAGGGTTACATAATTCATTTTGTTGGCATAAACGATCACATATCCAGATGAAGTTTTTATTATCATCTGGATAGTGGTTAAAGTCACCAGCCACCACTACAGCTAGAGATGAACACAGGAATCTATCAATGTCACTGAAGAATATCTGTTTCGCTCCCGAATCACATGGAGCAATCAGAAATTGGCACCAGATGTTGAGATGTCTAACCAGATTACTCTGCACTCGCAGTCATACATAAAGCTCGACACTTGAATGGTGGGGTTGAAGATGATGGTAGCAACCCCTTTCCCATGCGAGCATGAAAAGTTAATGTAAAATTGTCCACGAAGGTACTGACTGCACACGCCAAGAAGATCGTAGCTCTGTTGTGTAGGAAGCAATTTGACCTCTTGGAGCAGAAGAATGTCTCGTCATACAGAACAGTAAACGTTGACAACTCCAATTGCTTAAATGATAAACCAAGGGATCGAACATTCAGCGAGGTGACATTCATTCTGAGATTTTAAGATGGCAGAGACTGGCCTGAATCCGATGTAGGCTGGAACCTCATGGATATGGAGCGAGACTAAGAAATACTTTGGATTGGTGAGCAAATTTATGAGAACAGCTGCACTGATGTCTACCTCAGAAGATGAAGATGCCAATCCGTCGTTTCTGCTACAATGTCATCTGAGCTTTCTCTTAAGAGGGCTCTTAGCTGCCATAAGCCCATCCTGCTGCGTAGATGTATTAGAGGATTTCGCTGCTGAAGACAATGATGACGCTGGGGTCTGAGATGATGGACAGATGACCCTCACTGGCTGTGATGATGGCTGCGATGATGGAGGAAGATCTGGGAATTCCTACCTTGAAAAAATCGACGACGATCACAATGGGGCACCAACATGCTCCCCTGCAAAGCTTATGCTCTCAACCATCATGATGTCGTTCGATGTCTGTTGAAGAGGGATGGTCGCTAAAACCACCAGACGTGGAGATGGTGGCAGTGGCAGCGCTGGAGTAGCAACACACGGCTCTCAAGGAAGAGGTAGTGATGGTGGGCTGCCGCACGACCCTCGAAGTAGGGGTAATGGCGGGCTGCTGCGCGACCCTCGAGGTAGGGATAACAGCCGGCTGCCACGTGACCCTCGAGGTAGGGGGGATGACAGAGCTATTCCATGTTGCTTTGCAGGTCAAGGTGACATTCTCATCAATAGCGACTTTTGACTTTTGACACTTCACTTCTTCCTTGAGGATAATGTCAACATTATCAAAGATCAGAAGAAGGGTCGTGAACAAATTTAAGTTTTATAGAAACATTTCAATAGTGCGATGTTTAGCATGTCATTAGTGGACGAGTGACCATAATAGTAAGTATCTATCACATGGTCAGCAGAGATTATCTAGTCAGATCTTGTATACAGTGTGACGAAAAGCAAATGGTAGATAATGATACACATAATAGATCATGTTATAATGGTGCATTTTGTCTCTATGAACATTGGTCGGAATTTGAACGCTAACTGAGATATGAAGAGAAATAAAAAAATGCCGCCTCCAAGAGCAACAAGTTATTAACTCAAGTTCTGTAATGTCTAGGAACATGTAATTTGGTAGAATAATAGGATACCTAAAACTGTGTATACCGTTAAAATTTGATCGAATTCCAACGAGTAGTTTCCGAGTAATGCACTCAACATCGTAACATGTGCTGGTTAGTACTAGCATGTGAGCACTGTCACGAATTTGAATGCGTAAGTCGGAAACTACTCTTTGGAATACGATTAAATTTTAAACCATATACACAGTTTTATGTACTTTATTATTCCTCCAAAATTCATTATCCTAGGCATTGCAGAACCTGAGTTAATAACTTGTTGATCTTGGAGGTGGCATTTTAATTTCTGTTCATATCTCAGTTAGCGTTCAAATTCGGACCTATGTCCATAGGGACAAAAATGCATCATTATACCCTGATCTATTATGTGTATCATTATCTACCATTTGTTTTTCTTTAAAACATGTTATTGTAGTTTTGCTTTCTGGATATCCTGTGTGGATTCTTGGCATAAAGATAACCTGCCAGGACAACTAGAATATCACCGACGAATGTTTCTTTGAGCTCCTTATCGTCGAGGGTATATTTAGTTGAACTGTAGAACACTATGTTAATGTGTAAAACTTGGAGATCAGTTCCTAACGTTGAATTTTCATGTTGATGATTATTGCAGGCCATTGATTAGCTATTCTAGCTTTCCGAGAAAATGCAACAACGGTTTTAATCCATATTTATTATGGTGATGGATATTCCATTTAAAAAATTCAATTTTCAAAATAAACATTTAAAAAAATCGTTTTTTAATGGGAAAATGAACTTTACAAATAAATATTAATAATTTATACCATAAGAGCATAAAAAAATTTTACTTCATCATAATTTTGTTTTTTAATAGCTTTAACATTAGTGTACCGTATGCATAATTTCATCAGAAAATCAGAGATGGTCGACTGGCAATCAACTGCATGGTATAAGCACACTTGAAATAAGGCATAATGCTGCATGTGCTGAATGTGCATACTTTTTTGCAAGGTCAGTCCCGTACACTTTGTAGGCCTTTAGTTTTTAGAAATTTGACAAAACAAAATTGAGGGGCGTATATAACAGAAAGTAATATATGTCACGCTATTTCATGGTCTGAGTGGAGCAGTGGGAAACGCTGTGATTGCACGTAGACTGATGCGGAATCAAGTCCTTGTTTAGTATAATTTTATAATTTTTCCCTTCGCATTTTGTGCAGTAAAAGCGGGTAGAATAAGTTTTTTAAAAAGCATAAATTGCCTAAAGAAAATAAAGCACCTATTTCAATTATTTTCAAGTGCTTTATTTTACGACCTCTTCTCCTTGATCTCTCGAGACTGGGCGTTACTCTTCTTCTGCGGCTTACACTGCCGAAACTTTCTGCCAGAACTGCAGAATTATTTCCACAGTCGCTGGAAATATCGTCAGGATCAGGTTTTGAAGGATACGTCTCTACTTTTAACAGCGGGCTTTCATCACATGCCATTGCATGATACTCATGATAGAAGTGCTGAAAGCAAAGTATTTTATCGCGCCAACTGCATTTGAATACGGGGAAGAGGTCTGAAATAGGAGATTTTATATTACATTTAGATTATACACTAAGTGCCCAGGTTATTATGACAACCCCCAAAGTTCTTCGTGGGGCCATCTTTTGCCTTCATTACTACCGTGATTCTTTTATAGCATTGACTCCACGAGAGTTGAAACGTGATGCGAGGAATCTGACACCATGCCTGATGAATATTGAGATGTAGAGATCTGCTAATTGTGGGGGCCACCTAATGAAGGTAAAGTTTTCCTCATGTTCATGAAACTACTCCCGCACAAAACGAGTACTGTGGCATCGCGCATTGTCTGTTTGGAAGAAGCCATCTCTATTGGTATGCGCCATCAACATGACAGGATGAACTTCATCATTAACGATACTTAGATATGTTGTCCTATTCAGACGTTGTTTCGCATAAATTAAAGGCCCAAATCATGTCTGTAAAACATTCCCAAAAATATACCACTGCTCCCATCAGCTTTAAGAGTTGTACTCATGCATGTGGGGTCCATGCTTTCATGCTGTCCCTGCCAAATTCTCACTCTGCCATCTGCATGATGCAACTGGAAACGTGAGTTATCATACCACATGACTTTTTTCTAATGCTCGACTGTCCAATCTTTTTGTTCCTGTGTGAATTGGAGACGTGTTATCTTGTTAACTGCAGACAGCAAAGGTGTTCGAACAGGCCTTCGGATGCATATCCCATATGATGAACGGCGAACAGTGCGTTCAGAGATCATTTAAGGCGATCCCTGATTGCGGTCTGCAGTAAAATGATGCAATTTCACCCTTCTATTGTCTTGTTCCAGTCTTACCACTCTCTGGTCTGCCCGAACATTCACTAGTCGCTGACGGCTACAATTCGCGCGTTCAGACCCAGTTTTCTGGCTGACAGTCTAGTCTTTAAACACTTTAACAATAGTTTCTATTGAACACCTAACGAATGTAGCTGCTTTGCTCCATGGTTCCGAGCCCCAACAATCATCCTACGTTGAAAGGCTGTTAAATCGCGTCGTTTACGCATATCTTCAGAAACAAACACTTCTACTGTCATGGTAAACAACCTACTTTTTATTTACAATGGTCTAGTCCTCTAGCAACTTCGACGCGAAATCATAGCTTCGTTAATTTAACCCATAAACCGTCAAGTGGTTACATTAACGTAGTTTTTGCTCCTGAAAAAAACTGGAAATGATCCTTTAATTTATTTGGAAGAACAATGTTTTTGAAATACTTGTTCTACGCGATTATACTCCACAAAAGTTAAATGGGGAAACTTAAAAATCATGCTCTTGCAAGGATTTGAAATCGCATTTCCCTGTCTAAAATACACAGCATTTCCTACTGCGCCAGTCAGACAATTAAACAGAATGACAAATATTACTTTCTCTTATACATTTCCACCAATTTTGTTTTGCCAAATTTCTGAAAATTAAGGATTCACACAGTCATGCGACTGATCTTGTGGAAAACACGGACCAACATTTTTAGCACAGGCAGCATTTCTTCTTATTTCAAGTATTCCCATGACATATGTGGCATTGTCAGAATTATCAGCGTGATTGGACATGATTCCCCTCGCTGAACAGCTTGTATCATATTATTAAGCACTAACAAATTTATTAATTGTTTTAATAAATTATGAACACTAATATATTATTTACTTGTTTATAGAACCAAAAGAACCATCCGAAAGAATTTGGCTTGGCCTTATTCCGATTGGAATCGGATATAAGGTAAGTATTTGGTTTTGCTTTCATCGCGTTCAATATTAAAAAAATATTATCAATTTCTAAAAAATTTAAAAAATATACACTATATTTTCTCTGTTTTCAGATAGCAGGAATCATCTATAAAGCTGGTGATGATAAATTTCTGTAATCATTGTTTTGTTTCACTCTACTATGTCGTGTTTTTAGTTAAATTTTGTTATTTTTTTTATCTCAGGGCTTTGGATATTTTTACGTATTCCCATCATCGGCTTATTTGTAAGTCTTAAGATAACGAAAATATAAATCAATACTAATAAATTTTTTAAAATTTCTTTAAAATGCGAATTATACTCATTTTTAACAGTTGCGTTAATTTTTAATCTTTCTCTAGGTAGGACCAATAATTGTTATTTCAGGTAATTTTATTTCCTACGAAATATTACAATATACATTCACTCACCTAAAGTCATGGCACCCCCTCCAATCAGTTTCCCTATCCGTAATGAGACAGATCCCGCTGCTTCCATTCTCGGAATGCAGGTGCACAGGGTTCCTTGATATCACACAATCATTGTATGCAAAACTACCTGTAAAAATGGCAGCATGCCGAGAGCTATCCGCGTTTGAACAGGGGATGATTATTGGTGCCAGACGGATGGGTGCCTGAATATCAGATGTAGCCAACACCCTGCAATTTACCTGCACAGCCGTTGCAAGGGTCTATCAAGAATACACCCAAAAAGGGATTACAACCCATGTCGGACAGCAGACGTGCCGCCCACGCTTCATTGATGCCAGAGATGTTCGCCGGGTCACCCGGCTTGCAACAACTGACCGAAGGGCGACAGCGGGCCAAATCACCATGCAATACAACCAGGGACGTCCCACAACTGCATCCGTAACGACAGTTTGGCGAACCTTCGCAGCTGCAGGCTTTGGAAGCAGGAGGCCACGACGGGTGCCACTCTTGATCGCTACACATCGTTGACAACGTCTAGCCTGGACCAACCAACAACGACATTGGACCGCTGAGGACTGGCGAAGGGTTGCCTGGTCCGACGAGTCACGGTTTCAGCTGTATCGGGCCGATGGTCGTGTCCGTGTCTGGCGCAGGCCACACGAAGCCGTGGGTGTTTTCTCGTGGCATGTAATGGGTCCATTGGCCCATCTGACATCCACTCTGCGTGGTACTTCCTAAGTCGATCTACTTGGGGACCACGACTGATAAATGCAGCATCGTTAAGGAGTAGAGTGGAGGCGGCATGACTTGCAGTGCCTGTGGATATGTTCCAGGGACTGGTAGACTCTTTACCACGATGGGTTGTCGCCGTTATCCGAGCTAGAAGGGGCCCAACACGTTATTAGGCAATTGTGCCATGAATTTTAGTGAGTGAGTGTATATTTATAAAATTTATTTTAAAAAAATTGATTTTTATCACCTAACTAGAGGAGTACTCGTCATCGAATAGTAATTATCTAAAACCAATTCTTAGAGGGTCATTTCTCCTTAACCGATTTTGAACATCCCTCCTCGGCAATGGAATGCTCCCGAGCCTATGAAAATCAGATATTGTACCAGGGCATTTCATAAATATTTGTTCAGTAAATTACGGCCTGACTAGTAAAATAATTGATTTTTGGAGAGATTACGTACGAGCGTTTTCCAAAGTGGAATTTAGTGCCGTACGCATCCTGTAACAGTGCAAGATGAAATTTGACTCAGCACTGGCTGGCATACATAATTCGGCCGTTCCCTACAAATTAACCCGAGAAAAGTTCAAACAATCTCTACGAAGGCTAAATTTCGTCCGAAAACTGGCGGTTTGTTGTCATGTTGGATGAAGCGTGGGTTTAGCTTACAGATTGTGGTAAGGTTCGTGCGATTGGCTATCGTTCAGCAGTTGCAAAAGGCCTGTCTGATTGGGTGCGCAAATATCGTGAAAGTTTTCAGAAAAGCTTGATGGTAGTGGCGGGGTACTGCTCAGAAAGAAAAAGGGTCCAAGTTCGTCTGGTGGAGAAAAACGCTAACGCGATTGCAAATTACTACCAGGAGAACATTTTGAAACCTTTTTACACGGAGGAAATCCCGGCGTTGTACGGAGATGAGAACAACAAAATTTGTGTTCATAAAGATAAGGGCGCCAGCCACACGGCGTGCTCAAAACAGAATATCATGGCACGAATGGAAGAAGAGACCAGCATTCATGCAATACCCTTCTCTGTTATCCCTGACAAGTCACCTTCTCAAGCGTCACCCATGGACTTTTGTGGCTTTGGCCTTCTCAAAAGGGGTCTCGGAAGGCATTGCCCTAAAACCATTGCTGGACTTTGTAAAGTGCGCAAGGAGGTATGGAACGAAATCTATCTCGCTGTCCTGCAAAAATATCTCCTAGCATGGAAATAACGATGCCGGGATTTTGTCAGGAATCACGGGGAACATAATCGGTGGTGGAGAAAGGGCTTCACATGAAGTGACAATCATCCTAATCTGATAAGGTAAGGAAAAATGACCCTATGTATATTTTTGGTTTACCACCTTGGTTTTCTTCGATGTTTTTTCCCTGTTCATTTCCGATACTGTGGCATTTTACGTAGGTAATTCTATTATCAACGGATCATCCATTTTATCAAATTGTGTGTTGATATTCACCTAATTTTGCGTCTTGCGACTGCGCAAATTTAAAGAGAGGATGCGCTATGAAATGTTCTACTCAAATGGCTGCCCTCCAGAAATGGTACCTGATACGGTGTTGCAGATCGCAGAGCAGCGCCATCACTAAATACGGCAAAGAAGTAACTAAAATTTACTAGCAGTATTTTAAAAATTACTGAAAAATTACTAAATTTTAAAAGCGCTTACTTTTAGGTAAAACTAATAAAGAAAACTTGGCATTGCTTTCTGTAATTTAATTAAAAAAAAGCTGTAAACTAGACGATGAAAGCTAATGAAATTGAAAAAAACTTGTCACGAATAGTTTCTAACCGATTTCAAAAAAAAGAGGAGGTTATCAATTCGATTCGTTAGTAGGTACTATTATGGAATGTACACTATATGATCACAAATATCCGGACACATGCACGTTTGCGCTCTAGCCACGATTTCATGGAAATCAATAGGGCGTTGCACATCCCTTTGCCCGAATCACAGCTTCCACCCTTCGGGGAAGACTTTCCACCAAATGTTGGTAGGTACTTTCCGGAATGTTCCTCCATTCCTCCCGAAGAGCTAGAATCTGTTCAGGTACAGAAGTTGGCCGATGTGATCTGGCCCGCAAGCGTCTTTCCAATTCATCCCACAGACTCTCTATAGGATTGAGGTCGGGACTTTGTGCCGGCCAACCCATTTCTTCGACCCCTGAGTCCGCAAACCACTGCTGTACACGCCTCGCTTTGTGGCACGGAGCATTGTCGTGTTGGTAGAGAAATGGCCCGTTTCCGAAAAATTGCCACAACGTTGGAAGTGCACAGTTGTCCAAAACATTCAGATAACGGTCGGAGTTCATGATTCCTTGCACAGGAACGAGCTGGCCCAGTCCGTACCATGAAAATGAGCCCCACACCATGACTCCTCCTCCTCCGAACTTGACTGTGGGCTCTGTGCACTCAGGTAAGAAGCGTTCTCCAGGTATGCGCCAAACCAAAACTCGTCCATCGGATGGCCAGAGTGTGTAGCGAGATTCGTCTGTCCACATTACACGTTTCCATTGGTCCATTGTCCAGTTTCTGTGGGCTTTGCACCACTCCAGACGTCGCTTGGCGTTGACCCTGCTGATGTGGGGCTTGTGGGCAGCAGCACGGCGATGGAATCCCATCGTGTGCAGTTCCCGACGAATTGTCATGGTACTGGCATCATTTGCAGAGGCGTTTCGAAACTCTGTGGCAATTTTTTCCGCCGAGGACTTCCGGTTGCTGCGGGTGACACGACGAAGCACTCGACGGTCTCTGTCCGTTAGTTTCTTGGGTCTACCGGTTCGTTGTTGAACTGTTGTTGATCCCCGGGTCTTCCATTTCATAATGACATCGCCTACTGTTGACTTGGGTATCTGAAGAAGGCTGGAAATGTCACGCACGGACTTGCCGCATAGGTGACATCCAACGATGGTTCCACGTTGGAACTCACTGAGCTCTGCCGAACGACCCATTCTTGCTAATGTCCAAGCAGAGTTGTGTCTGAAGGTGTGGGAAGCTATTTAAATGATGTTGCAAGTCATTATCATGTGACATTGGGCCAATCGATGATCTGTGAGGGGTGTCCGGATATTTTTGATCATATAGTGTATGTATGTTTGTCCACGTATTTCTCAGAAATTAGAAATCGAATTGCATTAAATCTTTTTTTTAAAGGTTATGTATTGTTCAACTTAGGGAAGAGTCAAAGTTTCATCAAAATCGGTTCAGTAGTTTTCATGATGCGGACTGATTATAACTAGACGATAGTGAAAGTTTCATCAAATTCGATTTTTTATACTCTGTTGAACAAAGCTAAAAACTTAAGTAAGAAACCCATAAGAAAGTAGAAATGGAAAGCATCCAAGTAAACTATGATTTAGTGAGGCCTTTCTGGCAAGAATAGCTATAAAGAACATGTGGACTGCCAACATGTTAGCAGCCAATATATAGCTGATCATGAGAAAGCTAGGAGAAATTAGATCAAGTCCAACAACCTTAAGAGATTGTCCTTGATACTTGTTGATTGACATAGTAAAACTGACCTTAGGAGTAGATTGCAGTTTTCTGAACTGAAATGGCAAATCTGTGTCTGATGGAATCAATGGGATTATTAGAATGAAAATAATTTTATTTTTGTATTTCCCTGTGATGATCACAGCCTCTATAAGATAGCTTCTTTTGATGATTAACCTTGTTCCAATGCACATTTGTTGAAGATGCAAGTTTCTTAGCTGCAGACTGGAGCTTCTTTGAGGATTCCAGATGGCTAATCCAGATTGATTTTGCGACTGCATAATTTTTTGGAGCAGAATCATGCGCTCACACAACCAGTGAAATAATTGTAGTTGTTGTTCAGTCCATCAGGGCAGGAACCATACCTCGTACATTGTTATAAATGCAATGCTTTCTCGTCCTCTTGATTATTTTCCATGAACCATAATGGTTCCACTAAACCAGGTGCCTTTAAACCAAATTCGACTATCATTAAGTTTACGTTATATTCACTCATGATACATCATTCCAAACTGTTTGATATATTACATGCCATATTTTAGCATTGAAAGTTCCAATGAACCATAGTGGTTCCACTAAACAAGAATGGTTTCACTAAACCAGGTTCCTTGAAACCAATTTGGAATATCATTATTTTAAGTCATATTTCTTCAAAGTCAAAGTTTAACGCCACAGGCTTGTGGTCAGAAGAAAGGTCAACAATTTTGAAGATGTTGTATGGCTTGAAATATGGCCACCCACACGCGTGGGTGGGGCTTACTTGAAGACCCTGGGCAAAGCCAACTCCGATGTGGTGGAGGAAGAGGGTTTGGGACTTGTGTGTGACTAATGAACTCAAGCAGGGGATATGCAATATGTCTAGATTAAACTAATTTATTCTTGACATAAATGTTTACACATATTAATGCAAATATATGCATGAATCTTTCAATAAACAATAGAATAAATATCATACCACTCAAATGGTGGTTTTCAAAAAATAACCCATGGGCAAATCAAAACAGTCTTTAAATAAACAAAGCAATATACTCTTTTAACTCCTTATTATTCTTTAAACTTATATGGACACCAGGACCTTTACCCTCAACAAAGACTATACTTAAACAATGTACAAAAACTAATAATCATTATTATAAAAGTTTCTACCCCTCAACATTCAGCACATGAACACCCCGGTGCTCATGATAAGTGCGACCTGCTGTAACAAGGTCATGAGCTGATGTTCACTGTCAATGCGCCACCTACAGTAGCAACAATGTATAGTACGTTTTCGGTAAGCACAATAACTTTTTGCAATGCTGAGTACGGGAGGGAAAAGAACTCATCATGCCTCTCTTTTAAACTGTAATTTAATACTTCCAACCTCACCTTAGCAGTGATTATTCGAAGCTATTAAACATTGGGTAGAAAGGCTGTAACCCCACACTAATTAGTGAATCAACGTCACTGACGCCACACACCCACCCTCGTATTACCTTATGCTACAGCGCAGTACTAACTCCACAACTCCACTATGAGCGAGCGGTTTCTCGCAACAGAACCCCAGTAGTGAACATTCGCTCTTACTTCTATTATATGCATAGGCATTAACAAACAAATTCGCTCTGACTACATAACCAAGCAAACATAAATAGTACTTTAAAACAGTATATAGTTAGAGCCATCACCAATGTTTATTCACGTTACAGAACTATTGACGGCACTCCTCGCTTACATATGACGATGTTATTACAGGGAGCATTCTCTCTCAACAACAACGATTCAGACGAACACAAAGAAGACTAATCAACAATAACAACGTTTCTTTTTAGCACAGAGAGATTGTTATCTCTTCTTCAAAAGATAATAACATCCAACAAACAGGATCATGTCCTATTATTGTCCTTTGTTCCACCTCCAAGGCTTATTATTATGAATGACAATAATTAAACGGTATTATACCATCTATAACACAGCAAGGTAATTATTGATTCATTCCTTATAACCTATTTAAAATGCACACAAGGGCTAAGTTAGGGCCCACCTGTTGCCATAAAAATAAACAATCAACTATTAACATACAAGAAGAACTCATTATCAATTCACTCCGTTTATTACAGTAATTGTTACTACAACTTAAAACAGCCCCAGCTGATATTTGCCAACCTACCGAACAGAATATTTGGTTTTAATAACTAGCGTATATGACCGAGCACACCCCCACATCAAACATACACTGACTTTAGTCATAGAAGAAACTCTTCATCAGGGAGATATCCAACACGTCACTTATAGGGGAATGGTAACAATAGTCAGTGCCCTCCACTGGCCCTGCAGCAATGATATCATCGTTACTTTGTATATACTGGTATAGATTCATGCCATTGCAGTTCCATGTTCTTGAATGTTCCAACTTGAATGTTTGGTATTAAGGTCACCAGCTTGTATAACTGGAATGTCACCATCGAAGAGTTTATCGAGATCGCTAACGCCGAGAGTATGTTTATTATGTTCATACAGCTCTTTTATCTCCTCTTGAAGTCTTTGCACCAGCCTGTTGTACTTGGTTTTGTGCCAAGGTTCACGATAGCGTGGCCGTAGTCTACGGGTCCTGCTTCTTTCAGCAATTAGGCGTCGGATTCCAGGAGGGAGTTGGATTCGATGAGGAGGTTTATTCTCAGATGGATAGTTACTAGCTTCTATGGCACTGTTAATACATGTGGTGGTGTCTTCAACACCTTGATTGATGTCCTCCGTACAGTACGCAACGTTGGGATTGCAGCCATAGTCCTTAAGAATGTCTTTGTAGAGCTTCCAGTTCTGATGATATATGAGTTCCTCTCGGAAATTTATGTCAACATTGTCAAAGTTCAACGCCACAGGCTTGTGGTCAGAAGAAAGGTCATCAATTGTGAAGATATTGTATGGTTTGAAGAAACCCTTCAAGAGTGAGATGTCCAAAATGTCACTAGTAGGGGAGTGGTCGCAGTAGTAAGTGTCCTCCACAGGTCCAGCAGCAATGATGTCATCTTTTCCTTGTATGTACCTATAGAGAATCATGCCGTTGCAGTTCCATGTTCTGGAGTTCCAACTTGAATGTTTGGCATTAAGGTCACCAGCCAGTATAACTGGAATGTCACAATCGAAGAGTTCATCGAGGTCGCTAACGCCGAGAGTATGTTTAGGTGAATTGTAGAACCCCACGAAGTTCACTTCACCAATGAAGACGTCATTGATGATGATGGACGCCGATTCCATACCTGCATAAGATTTGGAGACCAATTCTAGATGTTTATTTCCATTCTTGATGATGGTCGCAGCACCACCAAAGGCACATCTTGTAGTGTTTGGAGTCATACGATCGTTACGGTACACACAATAACTGAGTAGTTTGAAATCCTGGCTTGGCTTGAGGTGTGTTTCACAGAGGAAAGCAACGTCGATTTCCTGGTTCAACAGAAAGTTGTGAAACTTTATATGCTTTCGGGGAACCCCCCTAGCGTTCCATATCACGCACCGAAGTTCACCTTTGTTGATCAAAGTATTATGTCGTATAGCCATGATGAAATTAGTTGGTCTTAAGGAGCCCAGTCAACTGTGGGTAACGTTTGCCTAGATTTATCAACAAATGACATATTTATCCAATTTGATTTTACATACCTTGTAGGTCGTTAATGTGGAGACCTTTTTCTTCCAGCTGAGACACTGCAGCTGCAAAGGTTTTATCCGCCATCACGTTGGAACTATGCATCCTTTTAACCTAAGGATATTTTGGACATTTTGTATAGCTTGAAGTGTGTTGTCCTCCACATTTTATGCACTTCGGGGGGTCTTCTCCTTTAATCTTGGGCCACTTTCTTGACTGGTGGGCCTCTGCGCATTTCTTGCAACGAGGGTCTTCTGTGCAGCCCATGGATACGTGTCCAGGCAGTTGTAACACTGCAGTGGCTTCTTGTTCCCTTGGAAGACTTCTACCAGAACAGCCAGTGGACCAATATGAGTGACAGTCTTCAATGACTGGTTATGTTCGCTATTGGGGAGCAGAACCAAAACCATAGGCATATCTATTGAACCTTTGGCTTTCCTAATCCGGGAAATAGTTAGCTTCTCTCTGGTCTTCTCTTTGGTCTTCTAGATCGTACGTAACATCAACATTTCGAATAACGAACTTCAACACCTTCTTGGATTTCAGTTGATGGTGCTGAATTTTCAAAATTTCGTCAGTTTTGATACCAGCGACGAGATTCTTATAGATAACTTCGTCTAGACATTTCACTTTTACTATCTGTGCTCTTCCTGTATGCATTACGGTTTTTTCTAGAGGTACATGCTTTTTAATGTCGTCCAAAATTTCTTTAAGAGGCTTACTATTAGTGCGTATGATAATTGGTGGGACATATGAAATTTTACTTACCTTTTGGCTGATATTTTTGACCGAGTCCTTTTGTCCATTTCTGCTGCGTTTTTCTCTGGTGGCAGTAAAAACTTCTTCATTGACATTGACGATCTTTTTCAAATTATCTAACCTCGTCTCTTTCCTGGACTTCTTATTTTTCACGCCAATCCAAGGGTTGCCATCAGTAGTAGGTTAATCTACTATTTTTCTTTTGCGACTGGGATCGTCCTTGCTACCCGGTACGGTCCATGTACTCCTTCTCCTTCTCCAACTCAGGAGTTGGTTCAATATTGGGACTGGCAGCCACGGACTTAGTTGTAAGAGCTTCTTAAGCAGTGAATCGAATTCTTTTAGTAAAACTAACCTTTGTTTTTGAAATTTCTTATCCATTTCTATCATCAATTGTCGGCATAAATCATTCTTTAGTGCTGCCTGCTTTTCACTGATGTTGGCATCAAATATAGCAAAACGCTTGTCTCTGTTGATGACGTCATTGTATACGAACTCGTGGGAGAACTCACCTTCTTTTGGCATACTGATGCCGTTGTTGGTAACCTAGTTAGATGTTTAAAAGAAAAATCGTCCTTAAAAGGACGTACCTAGCTCTAAAGAATAAAGTCAGGTTTGCGAGAAAATTAATTCTACGCCAGGGACCCACTTGTGAATGATTAGGATAATAATAGATGATAAGAGAAATGTCCTTAGTCAGAATTGCAAGGAAATTAATCCCAACGCCAGGGACCCAGAAGCATAACGAGCGAGAAGCATTACGGGTATATTAATTCCAACGCCGGGACCAGCATATAAGACGTAACAGAAGGTGAAAATCGCCCAGAAAAGGGCGCACTGTGACATGAGAGCACTCAGATGATACCTGAAATGAGAGTAGAACAGTTAGTCCGTCGGGATTTACCTCGGATCCTGAATCCAGAGAGTACCAAATGTTACCGAATCGACAATCGAACAGTGAAGTGTACATTTCTTCAGATGGGACGAAAGCAGCGCTTTCACGAAGCCCATCGAACCAGAATAAATTCCAAATGAAATACACTGAGGTAGTCAAGAAGCCTAACCAACCCAAGCGGTCTTCCATATTATACAAAAAAGAAAATAAGATTGACAATTGTCAGAAACAAAATACAAACGAAATAAAAAGAACAACGAGAAAGAAGAATATCACATCTTCCAGTAGTCCGGGAAAGAAACTTTGCTGATGTCTTCAAAGTTGATGTTAAGAATGTGCCTCGGTTTTCGATACTTCATATGACATTTCATATCCATTGAGTTCTTCAGTATTCCAGTCACTAGGTCATTGTGGTGTATCTTCATCTTCTGCACCATAATCAAAGGAGGTCCTGTATAAATTTTCCGACGTGGACCACGTTTAAATCTGAATGGATGGATTGGTTTTTCACGGTCCTTCTGTCAAGCTGGGCAATGGTTCTCAGAGTAACATTCTGGAATGACTGTAGCTCGCTATATCTGCTTCTATAGATAGTCGCCCATGCAGGCATGCCATAGAGGTGTATGGTCCAAATAATCGACTTGTACAGAAGTAAATTATTGTCGGTGCTGAGAGTTCTGTTCCGGCCCAGGAGAGCTGTGAGACTGTATTTAGCCCTCTTTGCTTTCTTCAGAGCGTAGGTCACGTGACGATTCCACGAGAGTCTTGAGTCGATGATAATGCCAAGATATTTGTAGTGGTCTACCCAGTCAAGTTTCTTATTGAATAGAACAAGAGAATCTGGGGGTCGCTTGAACTTTTAGTTGAAGTACATAGCCTTGCACTTTCCGACATTAAGGTTCAGCTTCCAGCAGTTAAACAAGTCTTCTAACATCTTCAAGGCGTGCTGTAGACGGGTGATAAGGTGAGTCGGCTTACATGCGAACAATGGATGACGTACATGCCTGACCCCAAGCCTGAACCCAAGCAGGCATACCGTGAAGTAAAATGGCACAAATCACTACCTTGCATAACAAAAAGTTTGCTGTCCACTCCGAGAGCGCTGTTTCGCCCCAATAGCGCGATGAGACTAAACTTCGCTTTCTTAGCCTTGTTAAGCGAATATTGGACATGGTCGTTCCATTTGAGCTTGAATCAATCACAATTCCGAGATACTTATAACTTTTAACCCACTCAAGCTTCCTACCATGTAGGATGAGGGGCCTTGGAGGGTTTTTTGCGTTTGCATGTAATGAACATGGCTTTACACTTGTTAACATTCAGCTGTAAGCGCCACTTAGAGAACCAGCTCTCACACTGATGTAAAGCTTTTTGCTTGCGGAAGCGGAATTGCTCTTCACGAATAAGGTTGTTTGCCTCGCGGAAGTCGTTGAACCTCTTGAGAAGATTTCGCTCAAAGACCTTGGAGAGCACTGGCTGTAAGCTAGTGGGCCTGTAGCTGATGCTAAAAGCAGGATCAAGTTCCGGCTTGGGAATAGAGAGGATGATTGAGTCCTTCCAGGCGCTAGGGAAGTAACCGTTTAGCCAGCAGTCATTCATGATCCTGGTGATGGTCATTCATGATCGATGCCGGCTGCTTTTTTCTTTTTCAGGTGCTTATTGGTGTTCAAAATCTCAGAGGTGCCAATGATATTAGGATGAGTAAGAGCGCGTTGAGAGAAGCCAAACTTGTCACATACTTCTTTGACTTCACCAGTAATATTAACCAAACAGTCCTCCTCTGGCGTATTGAATTGACTTTTCAATGAGTCAGCGATGAGTTGAGCCTTGTCCTGGTCACTGCTAACAAAATTGCCGCTTTCTGTAAGTCGAGGGGGAAGTTCAATGGCTCTGTTGCTTTTAAGGGTCCTGATAGTATTCCAAAGAGAATTATCTTGGACGGACAGACTCTTGATCTTGTCATTCCACCTTTGATTCCGTAATTAGGTTAGGTTAGGTTAGGTAGGTTAGGTTAGGTAGGTTAGGTTAGTTTAGGTTAGGTAGGTTAGGTTAGGTTAGGTAGGTTAGGTTAGTTTAGTTTAGGTTAGGTAGGTTAGGTTAGGTTAGGTAGGTTAGGTTAGGTTAGGTTAGGTTAGGTTAGGTAATTCCACCTTTGATTCCGTCATTCAAAGTCCTGGATCTGCTCGTTGACCTTCCGCGATAGCCTTTTGTATTTCGTCTTGAAATGCGGGAGCCTGGTACGTTGCCGCAGTCTTCTGTAAGCATTTTTTCCTGAATAGTCTGTCTGATGCGGGGAGGAAGCTCAAGATGGTTTGGCCGCTTGCAATCAACTGGAGAAGCACTAGCATCGGAAGCCATGGGAATGGTGCGACTGACATTTTTGACATTTTCGTCGATGTCATTGCTGCTGTCTGGATCTTGATATGGAATGCTACTATCTTTTAAAAGTTTCCTAAAAAATTTCTAGTCCTTCTTTCAACGAAGATTTACCCTCAGATCGATATTTATCTTTTCGAAATTTAAAGCAACAGAGAGGTGGTCAGATGATAAGGCATTCATTGTGTATATGTTGTTTGGTTTGAAAAACCCCTTGAGGACAGCTATGGTCAAGCACATCAATAACAGGTGAGTGATCACAGTATATGTATCTTCAAGGGGACTGACGATGGAAGTGTCAATCTGGTCTAACATGTATGTATAGAGTACTGAGCCGCTTTGATTTGTGCATCTAGAATTCCAGTGAGGGTGCTTCGCATTTAAATCACTTGCCATAACAACTGGAATGGGTCCAGACAGAAGCTCATCGAGGACGCAAGGGTTGAGTTTGGGCCCTAGAGGGTTATATATGGAAGTAAACTTGACCTCACCAACGTCAACATCTTTAAGGATAATGGATACTGCTTCCATTTTCACTAAATGTGGAGTGACTATCTTTGTATGATCAATGCCTTTTCTGATAACAATAGCTGCTCCTCCAGAGCCTGGATCAGTAGCTTTTTTAGGGGTCCTATATTTTCTGTATATATATAATAACCTGGCAGAGTGAAAGATCTGCTTTGCATGAGATGAGTCTCGCACAAATAGGCTACGTCTATATTCCAACTTGTGAGGAAATCGCAGAACTCATGACACTTGCGAGGGATCCCCCTTGCATTCCAGATAGTGCATCGTAGTTTTCCTTGCTTTCTTACTTCATACGAATGTTTAACCATGATTTTTTCCTACTCTCAACTGGAGTAATCTGTGGCAAATCGTTGCCACTTTCTTTCAGCATATTCATTAAGTTACCCAGAAATATTTCAATTTTAGCTAGTTCTTTGTGGTCAACAGCTCGCTTACCAACTGAAGCAGAGGCAACGGAAGCAAAAGATCTACCTTCCACTACCTTAGAATTTCTATTCCTATTGACTTGTGTGTATTTGGGGCATTTTGTATAGCTGCTTGTGTGCTGGCCTTCACAGCGAATTTAGGCGGGTCTTTACCTTTTATATTCGTACAGTCCCTTGATTGATGATCGCCTGCGCACTTGTTGCAACGTGGTGACTCGGTGCAACCCTGAGACACGTGCCCAAAACGTAAGCAATTGTAACATTGCAATGGCCTTTTGTTACCCCTAAATAATTTAACTGCTACAGCAAGTGGACCGATACGTTTCAGATTTAGGAAGGACTTATTATGTTCAGTGTTTTGGAGGAGGACTAGAACCATTGGCATCTCGACATCCCCGTTTGCTTTTTTAAGCCTAATTGCTTTGTCCGGGAAGTAGTTGGCACTTCTGAGGTCTTCACAGAAATCTTCGAGGTCGTATGTTTTGTCAACGTTAAGAACAACGTATTTCAGTAGCTTTTCAGATTTTAGTTGGTGTTGTTAGTCTTTAAGAACATCATTCCTTTTGATTTCAGAAAGTAGAGTTTTGTGCGTTTCTTCGTCATGACATTTGACCTTGATGGTGTCTGAACGACCCGTGTGGGCAGTAATTTTTAATCTAATCTAGAATTTCCTTGATTGGCTTCCTGTGATGACGAATAATAATCGATGGAATGTAAACAGCTTTTTTTCCATTGGCGACATTGCTTTGGGAATGACTAAGCTTAGCTTTGTTACCTCGTAGGGCCACAGAGACACTATCGTCGATATTAACAGTGGCTTGGATGTTGTCTATCCTAACACCAACTTTGTTCCTTTTATTCTGCACAATACGCCAGTCACCTCCATCACTGTCAGCAGAATCATTTTCATGCCTTCTTTTGACGCTAGCTCGTAATGAGGCGTTTCCTTCGTTGGCCACTTCCAGGCAAGTAGAAACGTTTTCAGGATTTACCACTATCATGGGTGAATCAGAATTACTGGGAGAGCCCATAAAGTCCTTAATAATATTGCCAAGGTTAGCGAGGCCATTGGCAGTCTCTAAACTTGCACTTTGAACATCCTTTTTTAAATTATCAATTTTTCTACCAAGTTCTTTGGACAGTCCTTCCACCCTTGATTCTAACTCTAGATACTTCTTGTTCAGTTCAGTACGTAATGCCTCAAGTTGTTCGTTAATAATAATATCAAATGCTAGAAATCTCGGATCCTTACACGCATCTTTGTCGGCCAGTTCACAAATTAACACTTTACCATCAGCATACTTAACAGTACATGAAGAAGAAGAAGAAGATTTTGACGCAGCGCCTGATGTCATCCTGAAGCAGGTGTGATGCGGGGGTTTTGCCGTCCTTTGAAGAACGCACCTACTCAGAACGACACAGTTTAAAAGACTTAAAAAGTCCTACCTTGCACTTCTATTCCACCGATGCACTCTCAATAGTAACCAGGATCAGCACTTCAAAATCACAACCAGAAGTCCAAAAAGAGCGGTTGACTCACATCCACGATAGAGACGATCTGCACACCACACTCTGTGTCGACAACAATCGACAATCGAACAGTGAAGTGAAAAGAAAGACGCGAGTGGTCCAGGAGCCAAGCTCACTTTGCACGCTCGCCCAAAGAGTAAACCAGAAGAGTTACACTGAGCTGGGTGAGAAGCCTGATGAACCTCTTAAGTCCTCCAGAGAAGAAGTCCCCAGAATAGACGAGAGTCAGATTGTAGATTGACGAATAGAGTCCCCAAAAATCAGCAGGATCTAAAAGATCCAATAGTTGGGAAAGACGGCCTTGTTAACGTCCTCAAAGCAGACATCCAAAATATGGCGCGGTCTTCGAAACATGAGGGGATTCTTTACAACGAGTGGATGGTCCAGAATACCAGAAACCAGGGTGTTTTCATGGTTCTCCATCTTGGGTAGTATGTTCTTCATAAGTGTCTGGACAAAGGTGCCTATGTGGGTCATCCCCAACTCGTCATGGATAGAGTGGTTGTTGGCAACTCTTCTGTCAGGTTGGGCAATAGATCGGAGAGCAACATTTTGGAAGGTCTGGAGATCCTTCCACCTAGATTTGCAAATAGAAGCCCAAGCAGGCATTCCATGAAGCAAAGTAGTACGAATCACAACCTTGTATATCAAGAGTTTGTTATCTACACCAAGAGCGCTGTTTCGCCCCAGAAGTGCAATCAAACTGAACTTCGCTTTCTTTGCCTTGTTGAGCGAGTATTGGACTTGGTCGTTCCAGTTTTGTTTGGAGTCGATCATGACACCAAGATATATATAGCTTTTTACCCACTCAAGTTTCTTGCAAAATAAGAAGAGGAGCTTTGGAGGATGTTTGCATTTGTGAGTGATAAACATGACCTTGCACTTTTTGACATTCAGCTTTAATCGCCACTTAGTGAACCAACTCTCGCACTGTTGTAAAGCTTTTTGAAGTCGAGTGATGACATGTGCTGGGTTTCGTGCCCAGGTCATGATGGACCCGTCGTCAGCAAACAAGTAAAGATTACACTTTGCAAACTTGGAAAAGTCATGGATTAAGAAATTGAATAAGGCTGGCCCCAAGACAGAGCTTTGGGGTACACCAGCATTAACATCGCAGGGTTTAGACAAAGAGTCCCCAACCTTAACACGAAAAGTCCTCTTTGACAGGAAGGAGCAAACCAGAGCAATTAGATCATCTGGGAAACCGTAAGTAATCATTTTGTAAACGAGCCCATCATGCCAGACTTGGTCAAAAGCCTTTTGAACATCGAGGAAAGCGAGACCACCAAACATAGAGAGGTTGAGAGGACCCCAGGCCCTTAAAAACGGGCGCGCCGCCCGGCTGATTTTGGCGTTCACCCGGCTGAAGAATACACGAAAAACCGCACAACACTGCATAATATTTTATTTGTTTTTGTTTTTAATTTTTGTCCGCCCCGTTATTTTAGCTTACCGCCCACCTGATAAAATTTTCTGGAAAGAACACTGTATACCCCAGACATACAAATAAAGCACCAATAGGAGGCCAGCGCGAATTCTCGAAACCAGATTGGCTACTGTATCCGTTACAATACGAACATAGGAGCAGACACAATGATATGATGTCATCACTGCTCTAGAAAATGAGAAATTCTTCTACCTGGGATAGCGAAAAAATACGAGACTGAAAATCACCAAAAATAGCCAAAAAATAGCAATTAGCCAATCGCCATTTTTTGGTTGCAAATCTAAGTGAAAAATAGCCAAACCTGGCAACCCTGCGCTAAATTAACATAGTCTCCTGGAACTGACAGTCTGAAAGTTGGCAACCCCCTATAACTCATACGTTATCTGAAAAAGACGGGTATAGACTATACAGACAGAACTATAGTAGGCGATGGAACTGTGGCGCAGAGGCTATTCAGTTACTTCATCGTTGTGTCACTTCATTTAAAAATTTGCAGACAATATTGTGATTTGTGGTAGAAACATGAATACGAAAATTTACTTTACTTTGTGATTCTGGGTTCAAATAAAACCATCTATTTGAAACTAATCTGCATTTCTTGTCTGCATTGGAACGTGATAATAATATGTTAACATAATGTTGAGGAACTTTACTTTATTTACAGAAAATTTGTAATATTTTAAAAATTAAGTTCTCCTAAAATTAAGGCATTGTTTATTTAAGGAAGTTCTCATAATTTTATTGAATTAAAGTACTGATCTTTTTGAAAAATTTCTTTTTATTTCAGCTATTGTATTCACCCCACTTCTCATTTTCTTGTTTGGCTAAAATTTAAGAAGAGACATACAAAAGAATTTAAGCACAAATCTAACCAATATATTCATAGCTAATGAAATTTTATGAATAAAAATTCGGAAACGATAATACTTCATTGATTCAATGAAGAATTTTCTACCGAGGACCAAATTTTAGAACTCGAAATACTTTATTACAGAATCTACCAAGCACTGCAGCAGTAATGTTTTACAGAGTTTTATTCGTCATAAATATATTAAAAATGTTATTATTAAGGATGTAAGCATATTTTTAAATATTTAATAAGTTATATTACTAACCTGTATATTACTGTTAAAGAATAATGAAAGTTGATATTACAATATTAGCAACACTCTATAAAATTTTTGTGAATAAAAATTTAACCTCATGTAAAAAAGAACTCATGTAAATAACTTGAACACAATAAGGAAAAGATTAATTAAAATCTGTAATTAATAGTCGATTTATTAATTGTTGAATTATGTCTCAAGATTTCCATCACTGATGTCTTTAGTAATTGTTGCTACTCTCATTTTATTTACGTTTTTCGGATACTGTAAACAATGTAATTCTGAGACCCAGATGCACTGTCTGTACCACCCCGGCCTATTCTGGATCATCTTAAGTATGATTATTTATTAATTTTATTTTATTTTACTTTCACTTACCTTATTTTTTATTTTTATTTTTTTTATTTTTTTATTATTTTTTATTGTTTTTTTCGTTCTTTGTTTCTCAGTTTTTTTAAAAAATTCTAATTAGATTAACGTTATATTATCTTACTCATACTAACAGTTGCTATTATGTCATGTGTTATTTTTGTTCCTGGGGGTCTTATTAGTCGGTCTTTGGCCATACTAGCCCCCTGGGAGTTCGTTTGTAATTAATTCCAACCCTAATCATAAATAAATAAATAAATAAATAAATAAATAAATAATCAGTGTGAGCTTGCTTCAGATATTACCGACCATTAAATTGGATGTTTTAACACTATCAATGGGTCCAATAACAAACTTTTCAGTTACCCAAAAAATTTAGACCTGTTTATAAATAACAAATAACAAATTATAATGGAGAAACAAACTGCAACTAAAAATAAAATTTAAAACGCATTTTGGGGAAGGCCGTGGTCTGGTGGGCTTTCACTGACCACAACTGTGAAGTTAAGCTACAACAGACACGGCTAATCATCGGATGGATGACCATGTTCACCGCCACGGCTACTGCGACCATCATACAGCAGTCGTGAATCCAGGTCCATCCAGGGACCCAACTCGTCGGCCTCTGGCCATACAAGCCCTGGATGGACGTATTGAACCCCGATTCATAAATTAAAAAAAAAATTCCATACGAAAATCAAAATAATACGAAAACAAAAAATAAATACGTCATTTAAAATTGTTTCGTTTAACATGGATTTTTCCTTGACGTCTATCTATATTTGTAACGGAATATTCTAAGATTTCCGTAAAGAATTTTGTATGCAATTTTCGTATGAGGAAACGACTGCGCATTTATTTACGCATCAGCTCCTTTGTGTTTTCGACCGACTCATAATGGACGCGAACTCTAGCTTCATCAAAGAACAGCTTTAACGTACTATGCATTTCGACAGCACAATAACCTTATTAAATAAACAAGGAAAAATCCATTTTGAACAGAGCCGAATGCTGTAAGGGAAACAAATTTAAACCAGGATTACGTAACCACGAAGGAGACTAATATCTACAAAAAATTAAAACAACGCAATAAAGATTACAAATCTGAAACACGCTCGGCTAAACGATTGCAGGCGTACGATTCCAAAAACATCTTTGATTTGTGGAAACTGATAAAACAAACCCGCACACAAAACTGCGCTTCCCTCCCGGTACAGAAGTATACGCAATACCTGCATTAGATAAATAACCCCCTAAATAAGGTTTTACTAAACACCATTAAGAGCCGGCCACGTAGAACAACAATATCATGTACATCACCAGTCAATATACCCTTAGAAGTTTACCGTGCTATTCGCAAAGTAAGTTAAAACATAACAAACGAGACAATTTCTTGACAGGTCAAGTAATTCGACAATAGGGTCCATTTGGTGAGTCGATATTAACCTACCTCATCCGGCAGATCATAAAAGCACGAACATTCCCATCGGTTTTAAAAGCAACATTGATTCACCCCATCTATAAATCTGGAGATACAACAGATATCAAAAACTACCGACCAATTTCTCTCCTGCCCTCTGTCTTTAAAATAATGGAGAAGGTAATATTTGATCCTCTTTTGACTGAGCTTCGGCAAGTTCTATCAATCAACCAATTAGGAGGCCGAACAAAATCATCCACACTTAACCTATCAATTGACCTCAACCTGCAAGCCGCGGTGACTCTTGATCGAAAGCAGAGAACTTTTATATTGTGGGAATTGATTTAGCAAAGGCCTTTGACACATCCCCAAGGGCCCAAATCTTAGAAGAACTAAAATTTCTTGGAGTTGAAGAACCGATGTTAAACTTAATAAAAAATCTTTTCACGGACAGGCTGAACACTATGTGCCACGACAATAGGTGTTATCAGAGCCCCACGGATAGGGGCATAATGCAAGGGTCCGCCATCAGCGTTGCTCTCTTTGCGCGTTGATAAACCCCATCTTTTCCTTGCCATTATCGATGAAGAGTCAAGCGTACGTGGACGATATTGTGTTAACAAACGCCTATTAAATTGCAGATGAGAAAAAAGCTCACGTGGATATTGATAGGGATGCTAGTATCCTTAAAGAATGGTTTGCCGAACGAGGTATGACAATTAACACTGAAAAAACAGCAAAACTAAAAATCTCAAAAGATGGGATGCAACAACAACCCCGGAATTCGTCTCCGACGGGTTCACCCGACTAGTCACGCGTTGGTGCAATGCGTGGAAAGGAATGGGGACTATTTCGAAAAGTGAATAGTGCATTACATAGAGGAAAAACGTAAGTATCAAATACAAAAAGAATTTTAAAAAACGGTTAAAAAATAAAAAAATTACAGCAATAGAGGCATTACTTTTCAATATGCCCTCGTAATTACTGGCGATTCACTTCCTTTGTTGCGAATGTGGTTTCGTTTTATTGTTGTCGCAATACGAGATAGTGCTGGTTTGTTTTAATAGTAAACAAATAAGAAAATGTGATTCCCTTGTAGCATTGGCCCTGTCCAAAATGGATTCTTCCAGTTGATTCGAAAGTTAGTTTTCAACATTTTAGAATAGACATTTTATCAACATTTTGCTTAAGCTCCAGTTTTAGGTAATTACTGTTTATTTAATAACGTTATTGTGCTGTCAAACTGCATAGTATGTTCTAGCTGTTCTTCGATGGACCTGGAATTCAGCGTCCATTGTGAGTCGGCCAAAAACCACAAAGGAGATGATGCACAGATAAATACGCACTCAATTCTTCATATGAAAATTGCATACGAAATTCCTGATAAAAAATCTTGGACAATTGCGTTACGAAAGTGGATAGACGAAAACGAGAAATCCATGTTATACGAAAAAATATACAGTGTCCCATTTATTTTTCGTTCTCGTATTTTTTTGTTATTCTCATGTTAGTTATTTATAATTATTGAAGATTCACCTCCTTTGTTGGGATTGTGTTTTCGTTTTATTCTTGTCGTCGCAATACGAGATTGTGCTGCCTTGCTTTAATGGTAAACAAACAAATAAAAGAAAAAGAGCTAATTTTGGAATTCATCGAGACAAAACATATGAAAAAAAGTATAAGAAATAAAAAATATTAGAAGGGCGAGCTCTGCTGGTTCTTGAGATTTATTTCAATGACTTACTGCTACAATTGTAATGATCGAGTTTCTTCACTTTTTTGATCGATTGGGTTGAATTTCAACGTTGCAAATAACTGTTAAAAGTTTTCTCAAAATCAATCTAACCTGATGGAGGAATATTCTTCCTCATATAGAGACTACAGAGGGTTGAGTGCGTTACAACTAAACGATTTGCAAGCGTTATAAGTCTATGAGAAACCCCACCGTCACGTTCGGTGTTATTCTATCTGCTGCCGACGGTGTCGAACTAGGGCTCTGCATCGCAGTTTCCATTCAATAAGACTTCGCCGCAGAGAATTTCGGTCGATCTGTGCCCACCCCTCTCCACAGGCTTTCCATTGTACGGAGTCGTCTACTTCCAAGGACGCGATTCAACAGTCCAAAGCCGCAATAATCCATGGGGGATGTGTCTGGAGATTTCAGGCTGTATCTCAAACGGAATTGAATGTATGCCCGTCTCTTTTTCCAGTGTTCGCAAATGGGCAACCGGTGACTTGGACGTATGACTTGTAGCTTTACCCTGATGCACCCATACCAGGTTTCGGACGCTTAACCAGTCGGAGATTTTTGTGGATTATGTTGAGTAGCGTTGACTGTGATACCCCTACCTTATTTGCGACAGCCCTTTGAGTTTTGAGATTTTCTGCAGAGATGAGACGCTTGACTTTCTACAATCTCCGGTGTTCTGCTTGGAGTGGGTCGTTGTCTTGACGGTCCAGGTTCGTCCAACGTTGCTGGTATTGCGGTTTTTCTGTTTCTATTAAGTATGTTACAGATTCCTGCCTTCGAAATGGTGAGACCCTTGATTTGCATTGTTTTATAATTATGGAATAGGACCACTTCGCATTTATACATAGTGATTCAACTCGTGTGTAAAGCAATTTAAGGTGGTATTATAGAGGTCAAGGTAAACACAAAAAACCTATGAACATGGGTCCGAATTTGAACGATAACTGAGATATGAACAGATATAAAAATGCCGCCACCAAGATCAACAAGTAAATAACTCAGGTTCTGTAAAGCATAGATTAATGAAATTTGGAGGAATAACAGTGTTCATAACACTTTGTACACTGTTAAAATTTGATCGAATTCCAACAAGAAGTTTCCGAGTAACTCATTCAAAATCATAACACGCGTTCACTTGTGAGTACTAACCAGCACTTGTTACAATTTTGATTACGTAACTCGGAAACGTCTCGTTGGAATTCAATCAAACTTTAAAGGTGTACACAGTCTAATGTACCCTGTCATTTCTCCAAATTTTATTAATCTAAGCTTTACAGAACCAGAGTTATTAACTTGTTGATCTTGGTGGCGACACTTTTATTTCTGTTCATATCTCAGTTATCGTTCAAATTCGGACCCATGCGAGTTTTTGTGTTTACCTTGACCTCTTTAAAACCCCCTTAAATTGTTTTACACACGATTTGAATCATCTTGTATATCTTTTCCAATGTCTATCTTTTTTTGGCGGCATTCTCGCAGCTACCGTTTGTACAACGATTAAGAATGATGAAGCGATGTCCCATTTATAACTGTTCACGTCCGCGTAGTCCTGTCAACCACGTGGTTGTAGAATTTGCGTATGTAAATCGTTTAGTTTAACGTACTCAACCTTCTGTACATTAAAAAAAAGAAAAAGACGGAATATGAAAACATATTGGTAAAGTGTCACGTCATCTGGGAAGAAAATCGAGGAGTAGATGCTTTGATGACATGACGCGAGCGTTCGAGCAAGCAGGGTGCGAAGAAGAGCGCGATAGGAGCATTGATGACGTCGGAAGCTGGCTGGCAAACGAAAGCTCAAGGTCGGAATAAGTGTTACCTACGAGCATTAATAGTTTAACCCAGAAGCGCGTTGGCGAGTTATCATTGGCGGCGCATAATACATGAATAATGAGGCAATTAGCGACGAATATAAAAAGCGCAGGGGGGTGAAACTCATAGCTTTTTTTGTCAAACTAAGATGGCGGCGCTATGAAGACTGCTTATTAATGTTTTCTGCATTTTGGCGTTTTAATGACAAAGTTATATATATATATAAATGAGTAAATAAAATAAAATATTTATGATGGAATTTGATGAAAATAAATTAAATAAATAAAAAATAGCTAAAATTTAATTAAAATATAAGATATACTAAGAATAGATTAGTTAAATGATAAACATATACAATAAATAAAACAAAATAAAATAAAGTTAATAATTAATTAATTAAATAAATTTGGCTAAATAAATAAATAAAGTGAAATAATTATGTGCACAAATAATTAAATAAAATCAGTAAAATAATAATTAAATTTAATCACTGCTTTGAAGATATTGTTGTTACAAAATGCGTCAGCGCAAATAAAACTAATTTCACGCATTGGTAAATCGGAAGTATCTTATCCTTTTTTATATACATAATTGATTTTACCATATTGTAGAATCATCTTTTGCCGTGACAACAGTCCCAATTCTTGTTCGGGAAAACTCAGATTTTTTATGTAAAAATAGATATAATTTTATTTGTAATCAATTATTCTATTTTTTCTATTCTTTAATTTTATTTTACTGTTTTGCAGACAGTGATTGTTGAGTAAATATTGTTTTAATAAATGTTAATTAAAAAATCTCCACGTGATAATCACTGTCTGCAGCTAGTTGTCCCTCGCGAATAATTTTTTTAATTATTTATTATATTTAATCTCAATACGCTCAATGTAGCGATTAATATTTCTCGTTACAGTGTTTTGCTGTATTTAACATACATTTAAGTATTTCTTTATTTTATTCCGAGAAATATTTTCTTTTGTAATTGAGATCGCAATGCCTATTCCTCAATTAAATCGTATTGTATAGAACATTCTTTTCTACAGAATTTTTGTATTTTATAAATAAATATCGCAATTTTTACCAAAATAAAAGTCTTTTAACGAGCCACGTTTACTCTTAAGTTTTGGGGTTCTTTCTTTTAAAGTACCACCCATTAAATTCTATTTATTTTGCTTCCCCCTCTGAACAATTCTTTTGGGCGATGATATTGGTAAGGTCAGGGCAATGTTCCTGTGTAATATGTCTAACAGTTTGGATGCATTCAGTGAGAGCTTTTTTTTGTTCTTTGTCAACGTTTTCTGTATTCTATTTATCATGATTGCCCATAGATTTTCGATTAGATTTATGGCAGGCAAATTTCTTGGCCATTTCAGGACAATTATTTCTCTTTTCCGATATTTTTGGACGTATAAGCTGGTACTTTATCCTGTTTGAAAATAACATCTTCAGATGAACAGATCTTCTCAATAATTGAGTGACAAAGAATTTCATCATTTCTGTATGGAACCGGCTACTCACAAAAAAAAAATCATTTCACCAACAATTTGACTATTAAAACAACCCCATAAATCATATGATTTCAAGGGTGTTTTACTTCTCGGTTGACAGTCCTAGGTAGAGAAACTTTTGCAAGAAATCCATCCAATTATTTCTTGGTAATCACTAAATTGTTCTCATTTACATGCTAAATTGTATTTGCAAATATCATAATTAAAAATGTAAAAATGAGATTAGAAGAGTATTTAAAAACGTTAACCAAACAATATGCAAACAAAAAATTAAAGTATGCCAAAAGAGTTTTGAACTTATCTTAATAAACGAAATAATGAATTGCCTTCTTTAGAAGGGAAATTTTTTTTGTATACATATCTAGGCCCTTTGTTTATTGGATGAATAAATTTCAAATTTCAAAAATTTCAAACAATTTGTTTTTATAATATAATCTACAACTGTTAATTTACTACTTTGACTTATTACTCGTTTGTCCTCCTAAAACTACTAAAAATAAAATATTAAAAAAAAAACTTTTTTATATTTTTACCCCCCTTCATCCATTCTTGTTTTTACTTTAAAAAAGAGTATTCCTTTTTTGGTTTAAAAAGTGAAATAAAAAAATAAGGATTCATAAAATTAAAAAAAGACAAAGG
>JAHWFO010029252.1:451325-491752 GCA_023313115.1 Rhysida immarginata
CCCCCCCCCCCCCCCCCCCGCCTACGGGCCTGTAACATTGAGACTACGAGGACAACACCGACTGGAAACAATACCGGAGGACTGTGAGCGAAGATAAATGCTCATCATGCAGGTATTTTCCGAATTGCAATTCCTGTAGTATTTTTGATTCTCTCGAGGAAATGCAGAAATTACGTGAATTATACAAACCAAGCTAACCAAAACATGTGAAGACATTTAATTATTTAAATGATAATCCAGATTTTTGTAGTTTTAAAGAAAGAACTTTAAATATTATATAAATAAAATGGCGTTTTTAATCACAAGAAATGAAACAAATAATTTAGACTATGCTATCCAGGCTGATAACTCCAGTGCTTTCTCCGGTCGCAAATGCCGTATTGCCAGGTCCACGATTACCCGCAAAATTTAGAGCTTTCTTCACAGCGGGTCTTGGATGGAGCAGCGTCGTCAACAATTAGTGCGCATAAGTCAATTACATTAAATGCCACTAATTCGAACTACCAAAGTGATTACCAAATCCAAGTCGTCTATATATGGGAAGGCCCCCTGGCCTCGTTCCACAGTCACAGAGGATCTTCGTGAATCGACAGTGGTAACGTTTGCAACGGGAGGACCTCTCAGAACGACTTGAGAACGACACAACAATTAGACTACGCACATCGAAACGGGAACAGCTTAATTCAGCGGAGGCTGATCAGGTCTTCCAGGCCGGCGTCCCAATCTGGGAAACTGCACTAGAGGAGTCTGCAGTGAAGGATGAACTTTGCCCTCATTCAATTTTCCGAACGGAACCTTCGCCCCCACGCCTAAGGCCCTCATCGCCCTGCAAGCATGTATCAACCAGCAAATCTTAGGATAAGTGGTCCACGCTTGGCTGGCTCGAAATCAGCGTGCGGTATGAAATTGTATCTTTTATTAAAGGAAAGCAATTTGAGAAATTTAAATGTTCTCCTTGCTATAGCAGCCGCCACGTAAGTTGAACGACAGGATGACGTCATTTCTAAGGCCAGCCAATAGACATTAACGGGAAGTAAATCCGCTTTCATTTTCGAAACATTGTTTTTGTATTTATGTTTAGTTTCCATTTTCGTTTTTTTTTAAATTGGTAAATGAAATTAATAAATTAAAACATGATGCAGAATAATCGATTCGAAGGCAATTCGTTTTATATTATGACTTTTATTAGGCTTTCCACGTTTCAACGATATCTCCGCCTTTACTATAGTAGAACAAGTGCATCATGGGGAAAACCCAGACAAAGCAAATTGATGAGAAGACTTACTGCGCATGTCAAAAAGATCGTTCAACTTACGTGGCGGCAGCTATAGAGTTATTCCTTTTCCTTTAAAAACAATTCTTCTAGTCCAAACCTTTGTCTCTTATCCATGTATCATGTGCCTTATTCACTTATATTCATTTCTGTTTTCTGGGTAGGCAAGGAGCCCTCGTCGACTTACCAATTTTGGTCGCCGCGTTCTTGGGTTGCGGTGCATTATGCTGCGTCGACTTCTATCGCCTCAGAAGTATTTCCATGGAGGATATTCCCGATGGATTAAGCTTTGCAATTTCTCGATCAGCATACTTAACTAGCGCACTCTGTTCTGTTTCTAAGGAATTTCAGATTCCGTTAATGATTGTAAATTGAAGAATAATCTTAAATTATGTAAACAATCAACTTTAGATTATTGTTAAATAAATTGTATTTTTTATTTATTTTTTTTTTATTAAAACAGTGCTCCCTGCAAGGATATCTAATATTTATAAATTAGCATTTCTGTAAATTTAAAATATATGGCCATAGAAGTTTATGCACATGATCCTTATGATTATAACAATTGGTATTACAATTCATAACTTGCTGTCTAATAATATTAGGATCTCAATAAAATATTTACTAATAATATTAGGTGGTATTACTTTATATCTTTGAGTATTCTTACGTTTGGTGTTATTCATAATCCAAATGGAAATAAAATGCTTAGGATGCTGTGGATCCATTATAGCTTCATATAATTCTTTAAGTTTTGTATACATTATTATATTATTCAATGTAAGTATCTCATAAGCATTGCAAATTTATGTAATAGAGCTATATCTTGATATGGCAAAAGCAATACGTATCAAATTATTATACGCCACTTGAACTCTTGTAATTAAAGGTCTACTCGCAGAGAACCAAATAACCAGTCCATATTCGATTTTCGGCACAAATATAGTTTTAATGATAACAGCTAATTCCTTCTTAGTCAGTGTTTTACTTACTCTATTAAATAAAAATTTTAATCGACCAAGTCGACATCCAATATCTATTTTCTGACTTCTATCTCTTGTGATTTTTAACACATTAATTTTAGCTTCATTTAATATCAGTCCTTGCATGACATACCATTTTTTTAAAGTTTGAATATCCTCACTAATTAATTGCTCAGCTTTGTGCTGATCATCAGTAGTAAAAGCTTTATACAAGAAATTGTCATCGACATATGATACAATGTTAAAATGCAGCGAGAGTTTAAAAATTTCAGCCGTAGCAGCAGCATAGAATGCACTCGCAGTTGGCGATCCCTGCATCAAACCCCGTGTTGAAGCATGTACCACACATTGTTCGGAGTTATCAACATAATTAATTAGATTCGATAAAAAGTCATTAAGTAACTCCAAAATGGGTTGATTCACACCCAGTTTACAAAATTGTTCCAATAAATCTATTCTAACTATCGAATTAAAAGCTTTATACAAGTCACTGGTAATTAACCCTTTCCAGGCCAGTGGGTCCATATGGACCCATAAGAACTGCTTCGTATTTAAAAGCAACCCACAATGACCAACTGAGCTAAATTGACATATTTAGTTAATAAGTATGTTATTATATCACTAGATGGCGTCATCAGCTCTGTAGTCTCCACACATGGTCTTTTTTTCGCGCTCTTTCTTATGTATCTCCACAGAGTCAGCACAAAGCATTCCATCACTTTTGATTTTCATTAATTCTGAGGTAAGTTAATGATTTTTGCTATTTAAAAAATTTTTGGAGTTAATTTATGTGTTGGAGAGTTATAATATTTGTTTATAAGTTAATGTTTGTATATTATTTTCTGTGCGAGAGGGTTAGTATTAGCGGGGTCCATATGGACCCAGTGGGAAATGAAGGCTGAATGACGGAGCATGCTACTGCAGCATCTCTTGATGAGTAGCTGCGAATAGCACTTCGTAGCATGGTCCCTCTCTGTTTCTCTTTATCTCCCTTCCTCTCTGTTCTTTTAGTAACAATTTTCCTCAGTATACATTATTCATTTATAAATTGTAAATTAAAATAAATTTTGTAAATATTGTACATGAATTATAACTTTTTTTCAGATGGCTAGATTATCAGACAATGAAATTACAGATATTCTACTATCATGAGAAATGATGGTTTTAATTAATTTATTAGCATTATTGTTAAGTATTTACAACAAAAAATAAATAATATATGTAAGTAAAAAAATTGTGTTGGTTTTTAATATAGAGACCCTTAGTGGGTACATGTGGAGCCAGTGGAACATACAACCTCATACTCCCACTGGGTCCATATGGACCCACTAAAATATCTCACTCATGAGACATGAAAAATTTGGGAAATCAATTTTTTTATGTTATTTCGAACATTAAAAGAAAGTATAACTGAAGAAAAATTTTTTATTTAAAGCTCAGATAATTTGGGCTGGAAAGGGTTAAATAACATATTTGTCCTTGATCAAGGCACGTCACTAGATAGTTATTAATGTGCAATAGTACATATATGATTGGTGTTTTAGGTCGACCTCCAAATTGGTTGTCCGGAATAACCATCCACAAATCTTTAACCCAAACAACCAATGTCTCTTAATCTCGAATAGTTACGTCCAATCGAGTATTCGTATTTGAGTCTTTTCTAACGGCCACTGATTGGTCGGCAATCCTTACCGTTGCAACTGAACCCAATCAGTTGTTACGTAATTTTTTGTCGCATGTATCCTTGGGCTACGATCGTTACTTTACTCGAATACCAACTAAGATCATCGCTGACCGGACGACTTTAATTCGTAACCCTTGGATAACTCCATATATCTTAAAGCTTACTAAAAAGAAAAATGCACTGTACTTAAAATATCGTAGAAAACCTATCTCCATATTACGGAGGGAATTTAAGGAGTTTTCAAATTATGTTAAGAGCTTAATTAACCAGGCCAAATCAAAGTATTTTTCTTCCCTATTCCAGCGTCTGCATGCAGCAAAAGATAAGTGGCGTCTGTTAACCCTTATCTTACCGATGGGGTCAAATTTGACCCCACGCCACTTTAATGTATAAAAAAATTAATGATAAACATGTAAAAAAAATTGAAAAAATTTGACTTTGTCAATTTTTAGGAGTATTTTCCTGTCACAGTAAGATTTTTTATGTACATAGCATGTTAATTTTTTTACGTTATCATATCTGTAACAGTCACATGGACAACCAGTGGGGTCACAAATGACCCCATTTTTAAGCACTTTTAATTTTTAGCCTAAGAAATTTTACTTTCAGTTTTACTGTTTCAGTTTTACTTTTTCTTCTGAAGTGTTACTATAGATTTCTCATGTATTACATCAGCAAAAGATATTGGTAAGATGGCAAGCTCATCTAAGCATAGTTTGTCTGAATCTGATATTAGGAACATTTTACAGGATTCTAGTGAAAGCAGTATTTCTGAGTTTGAGGATGAAACAAGTAAAATTGACCACATATCGGGTTAGTATTTTTTATCATTTTATGTTTACTTCATGATTATTCAACTTTAGAAGATCTGAAAGTGACATAAAAAAGTCGTTCAATAGAGTAGTTTTGAAAATTAGCATTAATTGTTGAACCATTTTAGAAAAGTAATGATTTACTTTCCAGAAAATGAATCAGTTTCAGAAAGCTCTTCAGATGAATCAGTGCCAGTTGATGGAGAGGGGTCGTATTACCTATCAAAGGAAAAAATAATAAAATGGCATCCAGATCCAGTAAAACATCAAGGAGAATGACGATCAGCAATAAACATCATTCACGTAACCCCTGGACCGAGCAAGTATGCAAAAACAAATGTTGATAACATACAATCTGCTTTCAATCTTCTTCTGAAACCAAACGTCAAAGATGACATCATAAAGTGGACAAACAAAGAAGGTGCAGATGTATATGGAGATAAGTGGAAAAATCTGGACTTAGCAGAGTTTGATGCATTAGTATGAATTTTACTAATCGCAGGAGCATATCAATCAAAGAACGAATCCATTGAAGAAATGTGGAGTAAAAAATATGGAAGGGCAGTTTATGCTTCAGCATTATCAAGAAATCGATTTCAAGGAATTATTCGTGTCCTCCGTTTTGACGATGCTGCCTCTCGCCGAATCAATCGTGGCAATGACAAACTTGCACCTATACGTGACATTTTTTGATGGCTGATCAAACCACCTAAAAGACTGTTACAGTAGATGAGTATGTTACAGTAGATGAATAGCTTCTTACATTCCGTGGCAGATGCCCATTCAAACAACATATTCCGTCGAAACCTGGCAAATATGGAATAAAACTGTGGTTGTGTTGTGACAGCGAGTGCTCCTCCGTATACAATATTCAGATGTACACAGGACGTCGAGAAGGTGAATCAAGAGAGAAAAATCAAGGTGAACGTGTGGTTTTGGATATGATCAAAGGAATAGAGAAAAGTGGAAGAAACGTAACTTGTTACAACTTCTTCACAAGTTTATCGTTAGCGGAAAAACTTCTGAACTTAAAACTGACATTATTAGGAACAATGAGAAAGAATAGATCAGAACTTCCAATGCAACTTACATCGCCTAAAGGACGGGTTCAATTTTCAACAGTTTTTGCATTCAGGGATGGTGTTATGTTAGCATCATACTGGTCAAAAAAAACCCAAAGTCTGCATTATTCTTAGCACGCTACATGACCGAGCTGAAATTGAAGAGGAAAGAGTTGATAAAAAAAACCACGAGTAATTTTAGAACACAACAGAACCAAAGGAGGTGTAGACACCACTGATCAGAAAGTAAGAAAATATTCTGTAAAAAGAAAAAACCACCGGTGGCCCTTATGTCTGTTCTATAACATGATAGATATTTCCGCACTGAACCATTCGTTCTATGGATGTACATGAATCCCGAATGGAATAGAAACAAGAAACACCACCGTCGTTTGTTTCTTATGGAATTAGGGGAAAAACTTATAGAGGCCAATGCATCAAGACGACATCAAGGCGACATAAAAACGAAATGCCTGAACAAGTAGCTCAGTGTACCTCAGACAAGTAAGAGAGGCCGTTGTTCATTATGCCCAAAAGCAATGGACAAAAAATACACAGTGCAATGCTCTAAACGTGGACGCTTTGCATGCAACATTCACTACGAAAAGATTTTTTTAATTGCAAATATACATGATTGAAATAAGTAATCTGTAAAACAGAAAAACTAAAGTTGTCAAAAAAATACAACTGAGCATACTCCATGTGTTTGTGATACACTACGTATAAGTTTAAGAAATAAATATTTTGTTATTTATACCTTATAAATGGTTTTTGTTTAACTTTAGAATTATTTTAAATTATTATAACATTTATTATAACAATTATTGTAAACGTAGACAGTGCTGAACTATTTTTTGCTAGTGCGACAATCTTTTGTCGTTAGGATAAGGGTTAAAAGGCTTATCTCTTGGTGCTTCACATGTCAACATCCCTTTTAAAACCCTGATGAAGTTACCACGTCAACCCTGACTGAGTTTTTGCAGGCACACCTTCCCTCAGCTGATCCCGGACCATCATACCAGAACTTTAATTCTTCGCTGAATGTCTCAGCTACGCCTTCTGGCTTCTTCGCAATGCCAACTACCGAGGAAGAGGTATGTATGGTGATTTCACAACTGAAACCCACTACTAATCCGGACCCTTTAGATCTTCGAGCTGATATTAGTATCGCAGTTAAAAAAGCTATTGCTTCGCCATTAGCAGCTATATTTAATAGTTCCATTTCTTCGGGGGTCTTCCCTTCTCTCCTAAAATTAGCCCGAGTCACCCGGATATTTAAAAAGGGTTATCCCACGTTGTACAATAATTATAGACCCATAACCGCACTACCAATATTCTCGAAGATATCCGAAAAACTATTTTATATTCGCATTTCTCAATATGTTTATTTTAATAAAAATATTAGTCCATGTCAGCACGTTTTCATGCCAAAGAGAAATACCGAAACGGCATGTTTCGAGTTATTGGAATTTATCTCTTCCGAAATGGCGAATAATAAGCTTGTTGCCGCCTTGTTTGTGGATTTCGCCAAGGCTTTCGATACGGTTTCGAACAACTTACTTCTGTTGAAATTATCCACTTCATATAATATACATGGTCTTCCTCTAGCTTAGATAGCCGATTTTTTACATGATAGGCAATACTTTTTGATATATTCTGGGAAGTCGTCTGCAGTAATTACTAGGAATTTAGGGGACCGCAAGGCTCAATTTTGTCGCCACTCCTGTTTAATCTATTCATCAACGATCTCCCAGCTTTTCGTGCCCCTTTGAAAACTACAATGTATGCCGATGATGTTACCCTATTATTCTCCAACACGAATACTAACAATCTTATACAAGCACTTAATAACGCATTACGTAAATTATATGTTTGGAGTAATGATAACAAATTGAGCATCAATGCTGACAAAACAATGGCTATGTTCTTCATCAGCGTAATAAGCGCAATGTCTTCATTTCCCCGCCTATTTACTTAGAATGCTACTACTAAATCTTTTAGATATCTGGGTTTAGTACTGATGCATGATTTATCTTGGGATTCACATATAGATACGCTTTTAATTAATCTCAACAGAAAGCAAGGGTTTATTTCCAGATTATATTATCTTCTTCACAATATTCTTTTGTTATTATACAACTCTTGGATTCATTCTAATTTATGCTATTGCATTATTTTTTGGGGATCAACCACAGCCTTTAATCTTACTAGATTACTGAAACTAAAAAAGTGGTTCTTGCGTACTTTATTAAATGTCCCAAAACGCTTTTCTGTCTCGCAAAAATTTGCACAAATAGGTACTTTAACAATCCACGAGATATACAAGATTCAACTTTGTTCTTTTATGTACAAAACTCAGAACGCGTTGTTGCAGATTACTACTCCAATAGTTATTACACTAAACCATGATTTGCATAATTATCCAACTAGGCAGGCTGGGGGCGTTTATTTCCCTGTATCTGGTCTTGACTATCGTAACAGGAGCTTATCCTATGCAGGTGTTAAAATCTGGGCCACTATTCCCCCTACTATACGTACTTTGATGGCTTATGCAATATTTCGTAAAGCATTAAAGGATTACACCACGTCTCTATAACTGGTTAACAAGAATTGTCTTTTATATTTTTTTATTGCTTTTTCTAAGTGACTTGATTATATAGTTTTGTAGAACGATCTTCACTTTGCCTTGTAATTATATACTCTTTCTTTCCTATGAATTGCAATGTCATTTATGCTACGGTTTTATTTTTAAAAGATCCTTTATGTGGTACTTAACATTATCAACGGTCATTACTGGCAATTTAGGTTTTACTTGGTAACTATGATTATTTCTACCAATGTAAAATGGTTATTAATTTCATTAAATTTATTCAAAATTTTTCATTTAAATTACGATTTAATCTTTGCCAGTATTGCATTTTAGCCCATCTTGTATGTTTATTTAGTTTAAGTTTTTTCTTTTTATAATGCACTAACATGTTTATTATTTTTTTTGTTATAATTAATTACTACGCCCGCGTGTTCTAAGTAGTCGGTCTAGGACCATACCTGATCCCGTAGGGCGTTACTGTAAATTTCTTAACCCTAAATAAATAAATAAATAAATAAATAAATAAATAAAACAATGTTTAATCAGATCAGCAAAAATAAGTTTTTGAGCCATCTTGGCAATAGTTGATTGAATACATATGGGTCTATAATTACTTATATCTTTAGTGCAACCTTTCTTAAATATAGGAGCAATCAAAGTTTTCATAAATTCAGTCGGAAAAGATTTCGTATCAATAATGATATGCAGTAGACGCTGAAACATATGACGTCCAAAATCGCCCCAATTCTTAATTACAAACGATATTTAAATCTCAATACCTCCTATTCTCTCTGTTACGACTTCCCTAATTCTGGATGTTTATTAATATGGTAGTATATGTAATAAAGTAGTCGTCAGTACGTGACATAAAGCATCCTGCTATTCAAACTTTTGCTCCGACAATCGTCTGATTGAAAGTTTGTATGAACTCTACCCGATTTCCGAAATAGAGGGAAAATAGCAATCATCGAGGTAGTCAGCGTTATTACTAACTGAAAACTTTAAATCAAGTGGAAATTTTGGTTTGTAATAGTTTCTACGAAATGTTCAATTTTCCGCTTATGTGTTAGAATTTTCATCACAAAGTACTACCCCATTCAACGATCGAAAAGGCTTTCACAGACGACTCCATAGCCCGCTGAATTCTACTAGACGCCCCTGGCTTACCGCTTCTTAGGTCTGTTTTTTCTCCGATGATGTTACCGCCTGAGCCTCTCCTCTACGAACGCCGACGCTCTCTAGTCCTCGCCGTGTGACCGAACCTCGACTGATCCCTTCATTAGTGACTTTCTGGTGAATTCGGAGAAAAAGAAACGCCAGAAGAAGGATACCTCTAAAAAAGCTCACCAGGACAGGTGTTAAGCTCTGATAAACTGTTCAGGTAGTAATCTTTTCATATTCACTTTAACCAGGACCCATCTCGTAAAGGTTCAGAATCGAAACCCGTTAAGATTATTTGTCTATTAAAGAAATTAAATGTCTAGATTTGCTCTTCGATCAGGACATTTAAACGTCAGCTCTACGATTTAAATGTCATAATTTAGAGAGGAATCCGGTCTCGTTTGTTGTAATTACAATATTGTACTCTGATCGTGTAAAAGAAAATATGGGGAAAAGAAAAAAAATGCAAAGACAGTTATTTTTTCAGATCAACTCCCTTTTTTTTGTTTAAATTGGCTTCCATTATCTCCACTCTTTGTGGGTTATAAATTGTATAATATGATCAAAAATACCGTGGGAAGGGTGAAGATCGAATCTTGGGGAAAAGCGGAAAGCCACGTTTTCCCTCCCTACCTAACTTTTCCTTCATCTCCCAGTACGAAAGGATCGATCGAAGGTGTGATAACCCGGCACGAGCCCCTCCCCCCCTTTATGAATGTTTGAGTCTTTTTCTAAAGCTCTTTGTGGAGGATACGTATTGCTCCACGTGATCGAGTCCGAAGCTAACTTGGTTCCTTTTGTCCCACTTCAAAAGATTCCTCTCTTTAGAGAATTAACAAATAACTCTTGAATCTAAAAGAAATGGACTGAGAAAAGAAGACCAGATAAAAGAGAAGACATAATTTTAAAGAAAACCGAAAAGGTTTTAATAGGACGAACGTTTGTTAACTTTAATTCAGAGCGTCAGATTACGTATTTCAAGACTCGACTATAGAAATATTGACCCTCCCATTATAGTTTTACTTCCTCCGTGAGTTCAGAAAATAGTCGTCACATTTGAGAGCCGTATTTACTAAGTAACCACAATAGTTCCTGCCGTTTTTAATTCCGGAAAACAAAATGATGTACACAAAAAGTAGCGTATTGTTGCTCCCCAAATAATCCCCATTGGTATCTAGCACCTTCTGCCAACAATTCTCCAGTTGATCAATCCCCTGGCTGTAAAACTTGCTGGTCTTGGAATCAAAGAAGTCCATGAGTGCCTTTCGCAGGCCTGTATCATTGGTGTAGGATTTTCCACGAAGATGGTTGTCCAGAGAATGGAAAGTTTGATAATCCGTTGGAGCAAGATCTGGTAAGTAAGGTGGATGACACATAGTTTTCCACTCTATAATTTTCCTGACCACCTACGCCACATGTGGCCTGGCATTGTCATGAAGGAAGAGTAACCCTTTGCGATTCACCAAAGCTGGCTCCTTCTGCTGCAATGTCTTTTGCATACGTTCCAACTGCTGGGTTACAAGTTCCAAGTGATAGTTTGGCCAGTTGATAGCAGCTCGTAGTAAACCATTTGGGGTTTAGCCCACCAGATACATTAGACTACGGGGTTCATCAGAAATGGCAAATTATCCCGACCTGAATTTCTGGAACCAATGCCTTGCAGTACGTTCATTCACAGCATGATCCCCAAAAGCAGACACATTCGGCGACTTCATGCTGCTGCTGTCAAGCCCACCTTGAAGTCATAAAGCAAACAACACCTAACCACCTCCTTCAATACCTTCATTTTCCTTCTGCACGAGATGTGATTGATAAGATTGCCCAACAGCCCAGTATTTATACAGGCTAACCTTCCTGCTCTCCCCGACAGATTTTAGACCATACTGTACACTCATTTGCATATCTTCTATCACTTCCTTTTATGGGAACATAAAAACGGCAAGAACTTTTGTGGTTACCTAGTAGTTAATAATTGCGTTCTAGATTGACCTTCATGATAATTACCGACGGCCACTTCGGGTTCCTTTGATCTCTACCCGAAACCCCAAAACGTATCCTATTTGCCTGTGATCATTAACACTGACCCGTTGTCGACTGCAAGAAGGTCTGCTGGTCGGATAAATCCCGTTTCGTATTGCACCATGCACATGACCGATGCAGAATTTGGACACAACAGCACGAAGCGATGGACTACACTTGTCTCGTTTCCTTTGTTCAGGCTGGTGGAGGCTCTGTAATGGTCTGGTGAATTCTTTCCTGGTTTTTTCTTGATCCGCTGATACATTTAGAGCAACGACTTAATAGTCAGGGCTACCTGAACATTGTTGCCGACCACGTTCATCCCTTCATGGCTATTGTTTTCCTCCATTTGAAGGATATTTCTAGCAGGACAATGCTCCGTGTCATAAGGCTCGGATCGTCATGGAACGGTTGCAGAAGCACGATAATAAATTCAACTTACTCGGCTGGCCAACACAGTCCCCGGATTTGAACCCGCTCAAACATCTTTGGGATGAGCTGGAATGGGTTGTTCGAGAAATGGATCCACCACCATCCAATAATCATGAACAGAGTGCATCTGTTGCATTCGCATGAACAAGCATCACGTAACAATGCTTCGAGCAGCTAATTGAATCCATGCCACGGTGAATTCGTGCTGTTATGGCTGCTAGTGGTGGCGCAACACACATAATAAACTGGCCACTCAGTGTATACAACACTAGAGGCTTTATGCCCTTATTTACAGATATATATTAAACTGGAGTTAATTTGATTGGATAAAATACAACCAACGGCAGGATAATGGCAATGAGCACTTTATGACTGGATGAAGGTAGAAGCAAAATAAAAAGCTAGGGATGTTGATTTGATAAGAGGTTGGGTACAATAAAGGATACACATACACAAACTGGATGAATTCCGCATCATCCGCCCTTTGACTCTACGAAATGGTTTCTCTCCAGCCACCTTTTCCTGTGTATTAAGTCGCTGAAAATTCCCCTTTTTAAACCCTAAACCTCCATTCCCATTCCCACCTAAGCATTGGGTCCCCATACTCTTCCTTTGTCACCATTTCTACCTTCTAAATAATTTCCTTTCTTAGCATGGCCTGCATATCTCCTTCCGTTCTTCCATTCCCTGTTTCTGTACCTTGAATCTTCCCGCCCATATCAGTACCAACAAGCCAGCCAACCGAAATGCCCAGGACCGATAGGATTTTAAAACATTCGAGGATAAAAAGGAAAGCATTTCATTTCTAAAAAAAAAAGCCTTCCGTGATTAGGCTTAGATGAGGGTGTTAAGGAAGCCTCTGGTTACTAAGGCAAGACGTGCTTCTAACGGAAATGTGTAGTTCAAAATAATTAAAGTTACCTGCCAAATTAAATGGAGAAAGTAATAATTATGTATATATTCGCATATATAGGAGACCTTTAATTTGTAAGAATTCCTATTTAGTAAAATAAGCGTTAATTTTTCAAGCGTTCTTTGTAAAGGTCTATTCTTTCTTCATAAACTATTGCTAAAGCTTTTCTACGGAAGCACGTACTGTTGAAGCAAGCGGTTAACTACTAGCTATTGATAAAAATTAGTAATACATAAATTAACTATTGATAATGAAAGACGTAAGTAGGTACATGCCATATCTTAGCATCGAAAGCTTCTAAAGGTATCATAATGGATCATTAAAATACGTAACAATAAACCATTTCGGCTGTCATTAATTTCGCGTTATATTCACCCACGACATGTCATTACAAGATGTTTGATATGATATATTGCATATCTGAGCACTGAAAGTTTCCAACGGTACCATAATTGTACATTAGAACGCGTGCAATTGAACCATTGATATTTGTATTCATTAATTTTAAGTTATTTTCATTCACGACACGTCATTCAAATTTGTTTGAGATATTACATGCTATATCTTAGCAGTGAAATTTTCCAATGGGCCATAATGACACTCCTAAACCATGTACCTTTAAACCAATTTCGACTATTATTAATTTTACGTTATATTCATTCACGACACGTCATTCTAAGTTGTTTGATAAATTACATGCCATATCTTAGCATTGAAAGTTTCCAATGGACCATAATGGTACCACTAAATCACTTACCATTGAACCCATTTTGACTATCAAGGAAGACAATCATGTGTCTTCATTTAATTCACAAGCCTTTCCTCTGCTTCAGCTATGGAATGCCAAAGAGAGAACAGCATTGATCAGTGCACAGTCCATTTATACACGGAATTAATAGTAAAAAACATGGTTCCCTCTGTTATTTGTGACCTTTTGAGCCGGAAGTATTCACCGATTTTTTTTCCACCAACAAACTCAGTCTTCCATTTCCATAAGTTGTCGAATGGCGAAAACGGAAGTCGAAAATTATAAACTGAAATGCTCAGGACCGATAGGATTTTAAGGCATTCGAGAATAATAAGGAAAGCATTTGATTTCTAATGAAGCTTCTGGTTGTTAAGATTAGATGAGGTTGCTAAGTAAGCCTCTAATTGCTAATCAAGACGCACTTCTAAGGGAAATGTATAGTTCAAACTGATTAAAACTATCTGAAAAGTTTAATGCAGAAAATAGCAATTTTCTATAGATTAGAACATATAAGAATCCTTTAAATTGTAAGTATTCCTGTTTAATGAAATAAGCGTTAATTGATGAAGCGTTCTGTGTAAGGGTGAATTCTTTCTTCATAAACAATTGATAACGCTTTTCTACGTCAGCATATACGACTGATGCGAATGATCAGCTACTAACTATTGTTAAAATTTGCCTAACACAAATTAACTATTGATAAATTAGGGTGTCATCTCATTTACGGTCGTCAAGGGGAAGATCGAATGAGGTGACATCGGAGAAAAAAGAGAGAAAAATAAAGCGAAGAAAAAACCGCCCCCGCCAAGAAGAATGGAAGAGGCGAAAAGGTGAGCGACCAGCGCGAGCTGCGATTCGCTGAAAAAAAGAGGAATGAGAGAGAAAGAAAAGGGAGGAAAATTTTAATGGACAGAAGGATCGAGACTTATAATGGAGAAGGTGGAGGAAGGTTCGTGGGGAACCGAATGGAAAGGCCGAGCGAGAAGACATGAGGCCATGAAAGATTAGTTAGTCCGTACGAGGAGAAAAGAAAAAGAACGAACGGTTAAACGTCTCACCCGTCTCCGAAGAAGCAAGAGACGATAACGACGAATGGCGAGAGACAATTAGACGAACGGCGCAGGTATCGTCTTTTCCGACCGTCGGCGAAACACGAAGCTGAGACGGGGCGAAAAACGCCATATTCAGCCCAGAAGAGATGACATCATTCGGAAGCGAATACAAAATATCCCGATAGAGGTATTCGACCCGGCCGCTCATCCTCTGTAAAAGTCTCCGCACCCCCGCCAAGTAAGCCTCCTAATTTTTATCTTAAAAGGCTCACTACGGACATCAAGCTTAATACTATAGACTGTGCAAGTGAATCTCAAGGTACCCGAGGGGCGAGATCTAATATTGGACCCTCTAACTTAGCGATCGACGTTATAGTTAAACTAAGAGACTGGCAGTTAGATACTGGACCGATAAATAGTGAAGCCGCTGATAGTCGTGATACTGCGTGGAAACTTATGCCCTCAGGAAACAGTCGAGGAAGAGGAAGTAAGAGATATTACTGGAGAACCAAATCAGACTCCTGGAGAGCAACTTTGGGCACGCCACCCTTCCCCGGATTCCCCAAGCGTCACGCAAGCGTCAGGCGCCAATAGTGCAGCGAACGGATCAGAAACTGAAGTGGTCGGTCAGCCAACCGAGACTTCGACTCAACAAAAATACGAACTTCGCTCTCGTAGTAGAGAGGAGCGGACTTTCTTTTGGATTTGTGCCTACCCGGGTGGCCAAAGTGGGTAGGTATCGAGAGTTAGCTTCCGACCAGCAAAAGCTGTGGTCCAAGTTCATGTTGCCTCGTTTGAGGTGTTTTTTTACGTTAGGTGTAGCATAATGCCACCTGAAGATCTTTTTATATCTTAACTCCTGGAGGCAATACCATCTGCCTCTCCACTTCAAAAGTGGGAGAGAGAGGAGCAGTGTAGCGGGATTTTCGAGGATTAGCGGGTTTTTCGAGCGGTTCACTGGATTTTCTCGTTCCTTTTGGTGGGTTGTTTATTTCCAATTTTCTTTTCTGGTCGTTTTTTCGGTTTCCCAGCCCATCCGGCGCCATGGAGCGGATGGTGCTGGTCACCAGTGAGAAGCCATTCAGTGTGGCGGAATTCATTCCTGCAGAATGATCACCTTGCTGTGATCTGCTTACAGAAACTCACGTTCACGAAGCACCGTTTGTTGGCAGCCACGGAAGCCATTGCTAAGAAGATCTCCGACGCTCAGTTTGTGATGGTAGGTGAATCTAGGATAAACCTTTTCCCTGGACAACCATCTCGGCTAAACGTTTCGGTGCGTGGTGTTTCCCCTTTAGTTGCATGGTCGTATATTGCCAGTGATTTCAGCCAGTATGGTGAGGTGTTTAAAATGTCTAGAACTAAGCATAAAGATCCGGATTATTTACAGACTGGGGATATCAGCATTGAGATGTGTTTAGATAAGGACATTCCAGACTCATTACTGGTGCATGGCGAGCGCGCATTGGTTTCATTCCCCGGTATGCGTCGCGCTTGCTGGTACTGCAAACGTCCAGACCATGTCAGGAATAATTGCCCCCTGCTACCAAAATGTCAACGCTGCTCTCGTTATGTGAGTCGGGCTCATTCCTGTCCGTTTGGTCCTTCTTCCCAACCACTTTCATCTTTCCGACCTCCTGCTCAGTTTTCTAAAGACATTGCTGTTTCCCCGTCTTTTTCGTCTGATGGCCGGGAATTATTTCCTGAACTCCCTATTTTGCCACCTTACCAGCATGAGGACAACAGTAAATCGAAGCATCCTCTCTTTTCAAAGAGAGCTCATAATTCATCGCCTGGCCGTGATTCTTCTGCCCCTCAGAAACCTAAATTATCAAGTGAGGAGCCAGCAGTTGGTAGCGCTCCATCCGAGAATTTGTGCCAGTCTTCATCTGCGATCGTTTAGTCGGATCATCTTCCTAGTGACTCCTCTGATGACAAGCTTATGATTGACGAGGATGTCCGTATGGAAGATATTGGAAAGTTGAATTCTGCTCCAACTGAGCGCGGGACTCGATCTCCGAGAAGGCGCCCCAGTAAGTCAAAGTCGCGATCCCCTTTTCTACTTGATCTTGGTACAAATTCGCTAAGAACAGATCAATCAGCGTCCCCTTCTGGGCGTTCTAGAAGCCGCTGTTCCAGACATCGCCTTTCCAAGAATCGTCATTCTAATAGTGGCTCCAAAACTGGCTTGAATTCTGTTGATAAGCAGGTGGATGTTCCCACTACTACAAATCTTAATAATGAAGGTTAAATTCATTTCAGTCAATATTTGTTCATTGAAACCTCGATTTAAACAAAATGTTCTAGCTACGTTCTTTCGACCTCACTCGCCGGATGTTTTGTTTTTGCAAGAGGCTACGCTGTCTAACCGATATTGGGCAAGAATTACACATTTTTCTGAGGTTCGTTCCATCTGTCAGATATTTTATTAACTCCTCTTCATCGTATTCTTGTGGGTTGCTATTTTTATCTTTAACGCTAACATTTTGGTGGAGTCGGTCGAACGTGATTTGGATTCGAGGGTTATTTCTTTAGATGTCTCTCTATTCAAATACCAATTTCGTATGGTCAATGTTTATGCGCCAAATTCCATAACAGAAAGACGAGCTTTCATGTCGGAAATAACCCCTTTTCTTTTCACTGATTGTCCTTTGGATTTAGGGGGTGATTTTAATTCACACCCTGACATTATGAATCTTTTCTCCTCTGGTCCAGTATATAATGTCTGTCTGCAGAATAATCTGGTAGATGTTTGGGTAGAATTGATTTCTGATATACCAGGTCATACTTTTAGTTGTAGCACAGCTTTTCTTTCTGTTTAGATCTCCTTTTGGCGGACCCAGTTTTTTTGTCAGATTCAAATTCGATGGTTGTGTCACCGGTCTCATTTTCAGACCATGACGCTATTTCGTGGTGTTTGCCAGACTGGTCTTCGAGGAGCTGTGACCGTCAATTGTTTTTGAATGTATCTTTGTTACATGACAAGTGTAACTTTGAGAAATTCGCAGGTTTATTCCGACCTATTTCCTCGTTTTTGGCTCCTACCTTGGAATCCTGGCAATGGTTGAAACAAAGGATGAGAGCCTTTTTCAGGCGTCTAGGCATCGCTGCTGCCAGGAAGTGACCTCAGCAAATGGGGCGTTTGGCTCAGATTTTGGCTGTTTTAAAACATTCCACTCTACGAGGGGAGTATGTTCAAGATATTAGGCAAATTAAATCTGAGTTAAATGGCCTTTATGCCAGGAAAGCGACAGGGGCTCCTATCCGCTCGAAGGCTTTGTAGATCAAAGACGTTGTTCAGGCCTCCTCTAATATGTCCACTGAGGAGCGTGTTCGCATTTCTTCTCGTCTGGTTCCGAGTGTTCATATGGATGGCCAGTTCATTTCCGGCGAAGATGATATTGTCTCCGCCTTTCATCATTTTACAAAGATTTGTTTTCCTCATCTCCTAAACCAAATGATGAGACGCTAGCGTGGATCCGACTGCTTCCGGTTCTTTCTTCATCGGAAGATACGGTTCTGATGCACGGTTTTACGAAACAAGAAGTGTTGTCGTTTCCTTCGTCAAGTGGGAAATCCACGTCTAGTCCTAGCATAGACGGTTTTTCGTATAATTTTTATTCTAAAACTTGGTCAGTTATTGGTGATTTTTTGTTGAAAGTTTGTGATTTCATCTTGTCATCTCCGTCAAGCATCAATGCGGCCTTCACAAAGGGCAAAATCATTCTTCTCCCTAAGTGTGCCTCCCCGTCGTTAATTTCTCATTGGCGTCCAATAACCTTGTTGACCACGGACTACAAGATATTCACAGGAGTTTTGCAGTTGCGTTTGAAATCGGTGGTAGCTGACTGTTTTGATTCCGGGCAGACTTGTTTTATCCCGGGGCGTCACATGTCCGATAATCTCGTGACTCTTCATTGTGTTTGTGAAGAGGCGCTTCTGCGAAAACAAACATTAGCAGTCTTAAGCTTGGACCAAGAAAAAGCGTTTGATAAAGTTAATCATGAGTATCTGTTTGAAGTTTGTAACCACCTTGGGCTTCATAGATTTTCAGCACTTTTACAAGGTTTATATGTGTCTGCTGAGTCGATTGTTTCGGTTAATGGTAGGCTGTCGGCCTTTTTTTCTTTACAGAAAGGCGTCCGGCAGGATTTCCCGCTCTCTCTTTTGCTGTACATTTTGTATATCAAACCACTTTTTAAATTCCTAACCGCCATCCTGCAATCTGTGGCTTCTCGCTTCCCTTCATTTCGTTTAAAGTGGTTTCATTGGCATACGCAGATGACATTGTTTTGGTGGCGACAGATCCGTATACTCTGCAGGTTTTTTTTGTAACACCTTTGCTGCATTCAGGATTTCAACTGGCTCGTCGTTAAATCTAACTAAATCTAAAGGCATTGCAGTTGAGAAGTGATCGCATACTTCCTTGGAGAATTTTCCCCTGTCATGGGGCCGCTCCATTAAAGTATTGGACCATGTTTTCTCCTTTGACGACACAGTAGATACGCTGCAATGGGAAGCCATTGTTGCTGAGTGCAGGAAGAAAATGTCTCGGCCGTTTCGTTTCCCTGTGTCTATGGCAACCCGAGAGGTGTTTTTGAAGGTCCATCTCATCCCTTTGATAGTATATCGGTGCCTTCTCCGTTTGTCTTCCATGGCTGATTTGAAGGTGTAGCAGAAGGAGTTCGTAAAAATTGATTGGGGTCCTACAATAGGAAAACGGCCTATGTCTGATCATGTGGTTTGTTTGCCCCAAAATAGAGGTGGTGTAGGGATGCCAGTTATTCACAATCATATTGTTTCAGCTGTTTTGGCAATTCTTGTTAAAGTTTTTCAGCGGCCCCGTCCTGTGTGGGCCCCATTGGTAGCTCTTTATTTGGACGGGTTTTTCCGTTTTTGTGACTTTCCATCTTTGCTCAACAGGTGTCATGTGGTGTACATGGATCCCTCGTCTTTTTATTTTGCCTTGAAGGCCATGTTTTCTCGTATTGCGCCTGAGATGAAGCAGATTGATTCTTTTCAACTAGGCAGTCTTAAGAAAGCGTGATTTGTTGATAAACTACAGGTAGAAAAAGAATTAGACTTTATTGCAGGTTTCCCGAATTCTGAATGGCTAAAGATGTTTGGTCAGATTCATTCCCTTAGGTTTAACTGTAGGCGGTTTGACACCCACTGGCGACTTTTTTACATTGCAAGACGTTCATCAGTGGGGTCGCTCCGTTACGGAGTTGTGTGCTGAGTGTAGCGTTCCTGAGACGGTTCGACACTTTTTGTCGATTGTAAAATTGCATACCGGTGTTGGACGGCGCTTAGTAAACATTATGAACTGCAATTTATTTCCTTCCATATGATTAAATATCTGCTGAATGATTCGACGGGGAAGGCCCTACCTTTTGACTTGATGGTTCCCATTGGATTAATCAATAGGGAACTTTGAGAGAGTAAGTGCTTGCGGGTAAAAGGAATATTTACGTCTAGTTTTATTATCTGGAGGAAGGTCCACTCGTATGTCCGCTTCTTCCTGCTGACGGAATACCAAAGATTATGTTCAAAGATTTTTCAGAAGCGGTATGCTAAGTCTGGGAAGCTCTACTCAATGAATAAATCAAGCAGTGGTTTTTGCGTGAGGTTCCCCAGGTGCTTACATCTCAGTTCTTAAGTCTGGCTTTATTCTCTGTCACTTTTGGCCTGGGTTCCTCTACAAATGCTTTTGCGAGGAGTTTCTCATTTTGTGTAATATTTTTGCGTAGTTTCAAGCGTTTGCTTGATGCACTATTTCCAGCTTATGTGCATCCCGCGTGTGGTCAAGCCGGTGCTTGGGCACCCAGGTACAACAGTCAGAGAGAGAGGAGCGGACTTTCTTTTGGATTTGTGCCTACCCAGGTGGCCAAAGCGGGTAGGTGTGGGGAGTTAGCTTCCGACCAGCAATTTATAGATGGAATTGTATAGTGAAAAACGTGGTCCTCTATATTATTTGTGATCTTTTGAACCGGAAGTGGCTCTACGATTTTTTACACAAACGAACTCAGCCTCTCGTTTCCCCTAAGTTGTCGAATGGCAAAAACGGAAATCGAAATTTCGAAAGCGTTCGAACGCTAGAGCACCAATAGACAGACAAACGGACGCACATTGTGAAAAGAAGTACCTATCGGTCCTAAAAAACAAATGGTATCAATTCAGAAGAAAGATGACAAGCCACATTATGCCAACCACCTTGGACACATTCCGAAGAAATGTGAAGAAGTGGTGTCCACTCTTCATCTATGTAATCTCCCCTTCAAGAATACAACTCTGGAATCCATAGAGACTTTCAAAGCCAGAGCTCTTCTCCAGACCTCCTCCTTAACTTTCAAATAGATTTCGACATATTGTTCTTTCTAAACTGTCTCAAATTTGCTTTCATACTTTATTAGGACCGATAGGTACATATGTTTTCACAATGTGCGTCCGTCCATCCGTCCGTCCGTCCGTCTGTCTGTTTTTCTGTTGGTGCTCTACCTTTCGAACGGTACCGAATTTTTGAATACCGTTTTCGCCATTCAACAACTTAGGGAAAACGAAAGACTGAGTTCGTTGGGCGGAAAATCGATGAACAACTACCGGTACAAATGGTTAAATACAACAAGGGGAAACGCGTTTTTCACTATAAAAATCCTTGTATAAATGGTCTGTGCAATGCCAAATGCTGTTCTCTCTTTGGCATTCCATAGCTAAGGCAGAGAATAGGCTTGAGAATTAAGTGAAGACACATGGTGGTCTTCCTTGAAGGTCAAAACTGGATCAAAGGTGATGTGGTTTAGTGGTATATTATGGTCCACTGAAAACTTTCAATACTAAGATATGGCATGTAGTTTATGAATCAGCTTAAAATAACATGTCATGGTTGAATATTAACGTAAAATTAATTATTGTCGAAATAGGTTCAATGGTATGTAGATTCATGGAAACATTATGGTTCAGTAGAAATTTTCAAAGCTCAGATTTGGCAGGTAATATATAAAACAACTTGTAATGACGTGTCATGAATGAATATAACATAAAATGAATTATATTCGAATTTGGCACAAACGCAAATGGTTTAGTGGAACCATTTTGGTTCATTGTAAACTTGCAATGATAAGATACACCATGTAATATATCTAATAACTTAAAATGATGTGTCATGAATGAATATGACATAAAATTAATGATAGTCGAAATTGGTTCGAAGGCAGCTGGTTGAGTGGACCCATTATGGTTCATTGGAATTTTCGTTGCTAATATATGGCATGCAATATATCAAACAACCTGGAATGATGTATCAGGAATGAATATAACATAAAATTAATTATAATGCCAGAAGAAACACCTCTTATCCACAAAATATTTAAAAAAAAATAAAAATAAAAATAAAAATATTTTGTGGATAAGAGGTGTTTCTTCTGTCATTATGTCGCTTTCCACAGTCATTCAACGTTTTTCATTTTTCAAAATTAATTTTATTCGAAATTTGTACAAACGCACCTGGCTTAGTGTAACCATTTTAGTTCATTGTAAACTTGGAATGATAAAATACAGGATATAATATATCAAACAACTTGGAACGATATGTCATGAATGAATATGACATAAAATTAATGATAGTCGAAATTTGTTCAATAATATGTGGTTACCATTATGGTCCACTGGATACTTTCAATGCTAAGATATGGCATGTATTTTATGAAACAGCTTGGAATAACATGTTATGACATAAGTTATATTGCTCTCGTCAAAAAGTCGTACGGTAATTCGCTCCCGCCTTTTTGTTGTTTTTTTCTATTTACATCGACCTATTTTCGCCAGCTGACTCTGAGCCGTTCATAGGAAAGCCTGCTGCCCCCTCTGAGACTCTTTACTCTCCACGATTGGCCGTATTGGTGAGTTCTAATCTATTCTCTAATTATTTGAATTTAAAAAGCCATAGGAACTTTAACTTTTAACAATTGTTCAGGCCTATTGTTGACTTTCTTTTTGCGGCGCCAATTGTTACTGATTCCCGCTTACGAAATTGTTGCCTATATTGTCGTTATCCCGACTCCTCAAAAGTTGATTGTTGTTTCTCTGGCAACTTCAGTAAGCTGTGTGTTTGAATCTCTATCCCAGGATGGCCTTCCCATCAAGTGGCATGTAACTTCCCCTGATGAATTGAGGTAGATTCATCGTCTCTCATCTTTCGATCCACGTCTCGCCCTTGAATTTCTTCCGCAGGCCCTACTGTTAATTTTTAATTTCTCAACTTCCTGCTCGTCCCATGTCTTCCCGTGACAAACGCAAAGAGGCTCCTGGAAAGCCTGCAACTCGAAGTGCTACTCTGAATTCGCCCTCCTCTTCCTCTCTTGATGTATCAATCTGCTCCGCCATTGAAAAAGGAATCTCCGATTACTTTGATAATCACTCTAACTTAGATATGCTGCTTGACATGTTTTTCCAACGCTTTACGTCTAAGATTGATACCCTTTTTACTGATCTGATAAATCGTGTTTCCTCAACTGAGGCGCGCCTCGATGAAATTGACAGTCGACTTGACAAATTAGATGTAGCCATCTCCCTTCTCAATTCGCCGTTCACACCTTCAAGCCTCTCTACTCCCACTGTCCCTAGTGCCTCCGTTCCAAGCATACTTCAACACATAGATGATATAGAACAATTCGGAAGACGATGCAATGTCAGAATTTACGGTCTTTCTGAATCCTCAACCGAAGTCACCAGCTCTGCTTGTTTGGATTTGTTCTCTACAAAACTTGGAGTTCACCTTGACCCGTCTGCTATTTCCTCTGCATTTCGAATTGGTCCTCAGGCTCCCAACAAAACCCGACCAATACTCTTACAGTTTGTCTCCTCTTTCCATAAAGATCTAACAATAAAAAATCGCAAAATACTAAAAGGTTCCCCTGTCCACATAGCTGAAGACCTCACGCCCTCCCGCTACCGTCTCATGTGCACTGCAAAATCTAAACTGGGTCCACGTAACGTCTGGGCGTCAAACGGAAGAATTTTCTGGAAAGACTCTAGTGATAAAGTCAGACCAATACATAACATTTCTGATCTGTCTGTAATAAATTAATCCCCACTTAGTTTCCATCGCATCCTCTCCTCCTCTCTCACTCGTATCTCTACCTCAATTCGCTTCAATCTCCTGCTTTTTAACATGCCAACCCTTTGTCCCCCTATTTCTTTTACTGACTTCAACTCAACACTAGCCAATAATCCCTCACTTACCTCTCCTTATTCCTTATTTTTCTTATGTTTAAATATTCGCAGCCTTTGGGCTAATTCCTCTTCCCTCATTTCATCCCTTGTCCTTTTATACTCATCCGCGAACATCATCACTATTCTTGAATCTTGGACGAAATCAGCTTATGACGTTCCCCCACTTCAACACTTCTCTTCTGAAGCTCTCCACCGTCCCTCAAGAAATGGAGGTGGAATCGTCGTTTATATTTCCAACTCCCTCCATTACGTCCTCAACACTGCCTACACCATCTTTACTGACGACTTCGAAATTCTCACAATTTTAGTAAATAACAAATTTTATTTAGTTTCTATCTACCGCCCCCTTCCGGACAATTTCCCACATTTTTTACATTCTTATCTACTATGCTCCTTGATCTAAGCTTCTCCTCACACAAAATTCTAATTACTGGTGATTTTAATTTAGGCTTCTTTAAACCTTCCCCCAATGCTTCTTCAATTCTCGATCTTACTTCCAGAACTGGCTTATCTCCCTTGATCTCTTCTGCAACACACTACTCCACTTTTCACCATTCTTCCTCCCTAATTGACCAGACTTTCTCTGCTTTATCTGATAATCAATATAGCGGGTCCCTCGATTGTGAAATTTCGGATCACTTTCCTACGTTTACTTTCCAATCTTTTCTAACCAAGTGCCACCCCAACCTTACGTCTAATAAAACCCAACTCGTAACTCCGAATAGATTAGCAGTCTTCCATTCCTTTCTCGAATTAACCAACTGGAATTTACTTTTTAGCCCAGAAGTTGATATTAACACCCTTTTTGAGAAATTTCTAACTCAAATTTTCAGCGGCTTTAACAGATACCTACCAACTTTACCATATTCTTCCAGCAATACAAAAACCTCCTTCCGGAAGCCCTGGATGACCCCTAAAATCTTGTCGCTTATTTTACACAAAAACGCATTGTATCGTAAGTACAGAAATACTCCCAATGATTACAATAAATTAAGATTCCGTTCTTTCTCCAACTCCACACGCCTTATCATTAAACAAGCTAAATCTAATTATTTCGATCGATTTTTTCAAAAAGTTTCTAACAACAAGTCAAAATGGATAGCTATAAAAAATCTTATCCACGGTGCCTCCCCTTTAACTTTACCATTCTCTGATCCCTCCAAAATCAACCCTACTCTGCTAACTAACTTTTTGGAAACACTACTTCCTCCTGCCCCCTTACAGCCATCACCTCGGTTACATTACCCATTGTCTGCTCCAACAGCATCAACCTCTTTTTTTGTTGCCCCAACCTCCCCCGGAAGAAGTGTCCACAATAATTAATCGGCTCAAACCCTCCAAATGTCCCGACTCCCTTGGCATTTGTCCCAACATTTTAATTCAAGCTCGCTCCGGATTTGCTATTCCATTGACGCTACTCTTTAATATCTCCCTCACCCAAGGTAAATTCCCTTCCTGCCTCCGCACCGCTAAGATCACACCTATATTTAAAAAGGGAGACCCCTCTAAGTTCACAAACTATCGCCCAATTTCTATCCTTCCCTCCTTTGCTAAAGTTTTTGAGAGCCTTTTCTACTGCCGTTTATCCTCCTATATCTTTTCGAACAATTTTCTCTCTTCCTCCCAGCACGGTTTCACGCCTAAACGAAGCACCACCACAGCCTGTTTCGAACTCATAGAATACATCGTCTCCAACATGGCTAACAACAAATTTGTAATCTCTCTTTTTATAGACTTCTCAAAAGCATTTGACTCTGTACGTCACAAATTACTCTTATATAAACTTTGCCATTTTTTTAATATACGCGGACCCCCACTCGACTGGCTCTCAAGTTATCTTACAAATAGGCAATACACCCTTAGCCTTCACAATAAAACATCCTCAACAATTACCCGCAATATAGGTGTCCCCCAAGGATCCATTCTATCCCCACTTTTATTCATCCTATTTATAAACGATCTTCCCATTGCGCTTTCCCCACTCCCCTCTATATTATACGCTGATGATGTTACTATACCTTTTGCTGACACCTCACTTAGTTCAATTCAAGACACATTTAATTCAATTTTAGAAAAGCTCCTATTCTGGAACACAACCAATCATCTGTCCCTTAATCTAGATAAAACCTTATATATAATATTCCATCAAAATAATAAAAAATTTGATTCCAGCAAATTCTTTCTACTTTACAATTCTAAGCAGATTACTCAGTCTAATTCTTTCAAATATTTGGGCATATATTTAACTCATAATCTTTCCTGGGATACCCATATTAACGCTCTTGCCCGCACACTAAATCAACGCTTAGGCCTTTTCTCCCGCCTTCATTTTATTCCCCCAAAAATTCTCCTTCTTCTTTACAACACCATGATTCACTCCTCGCTATCTTATAGTATCCTATTTTGGGGTGCAACCACTAAACTTAATATTCTACGCCTGTTTAGATTACAAAAATGGTTCGTCCGCATTTTACTCAAACTTCATAAGCCAGCCCCAGTTTCTCACCTTTTCAAAATTTTAGGAATATCTCCAATACATCAACTATACCCTATAAACCTAGCAATTTTCATTTTTAAAGCGCTCAACAATAATATTGTAACCTCCCTTCCGCATTCACCGTTTATAACAAACAATGCCCCTCCCTACAACACCCGCCAAGCTGACTCTGTCCAAAAGCCATTCATAAAGCACAACTATCAACTTAAATGTGTTTCCATTTCAGGCAGAAAACTTTGGTCCTCCATACCCTTAAGCCTCCGCATCCTAACGAATTTCACAACTTTTAAATCTCGCATAAAGAATCATTTCTCCACTCTCCACAATAATTAACTAATTTCCTATCACACAAGACCTGTCCTCTCATATAAAAATTATAATCACCTATTGTTGTACACAATCTCTTTATCCCCATCCTGGGACCTACCTTGTCGGCTCCTGGCCATACTGGATGGATGAATGTACTTTTCCATAGATTAAATAAATAAATAAATAAAATAAATAAATAAATATTAACGTTAAATTAAAGATAGTCGAAATAGGTTCAGTGGTATGTGGTTTCATGGCACCATTATGGTTCAGTTAAAACTTTCAAAGCTCAGATTTGGCATATAATATATCAAACAACTTGTAATGACGTCTCATGAATGAATGTAATAAAAAATTCATTATATTCGAAATTGGCACAAACGCACCTGGTATAGAGGAACTATTTTGGTTCATTGTAATCTTGCAATGATAAGATACACCATGTAATATATCAAACAACTTAGAATGATGTGTCATAATGAATATGACATAAAATTAATGATAGTCGAAAATAATTCAATAGTATGTAGTTTAATGGAACCATTATGGTCCACTGGATATTTTCAATGCTAAGATAAGGCATGTAATACATCAAAGAACTTGGAATGAGGTGTTATGAATGAATATAACGTAACATCAACGATAGTCGAAATTGGTTCCAAGGCAACTGGTTTAGTGGACCCATTATGGTTCATTGGAACTTTCATTGATAAAATATGGCATGTAATATATCAAACAACTTGAAATGATGTGTCACGAATGAATAAAACCTAAAATTAATGATAGTCGAAATTGGTTCAAAGTAGTGTTGCCAGGTTTTGAAAACGGAAACTGCTACAGTGCTATCTGAATTATGCTACTTTATGTTACAGATCCATCTCAATTATGCTACGCTTTATGCTACGTATAAGCCTGCTATAAATTACAACTGTGATTGCCAAACACAAAAAAATAAATCACTACTTATAATTTAAACCTTTTATTAATAACAAAGTTTCAAATATTTGTATTCATCATTCAAAAGTTTCATCAAATCAAAAGAGGTCTTCCATGCGACAATCGACCCGTGCAGAGAATATCACTTTCATGATTTTCACCAAAAGTCATCAAAATAGGTGGCTTTGCACTTTCGTGCACACTTTTTGCCAAACATTCATGATTTTCACCAAAAGTCACCCAAATGGGCGGATTTAAACTTTCGAGACGAGAGGCCCGGAAGCAATGCTTCCACTACCTTCCTTGTCCAACAAATAACCAGGGGAAGTACACTGAACTAGGCGAGAAGCCAGATGAAACCTAATTAAGTCATCCAGAGGATAAAATGGAGTCCTTTATCAGGACGATAAAGCTGATTGTTGATTGACGAAGGACACGGAGGAGCTACGACATCCAGTAGTCTGGAAAAATTTGATGGCCTTTTGGATGTGCTGCCTATATGAGCCCATTGGCTTAAGTGCTTTATAATATGCAAGTATAGTATTATTGGTGACTCATGAAGACGTATCATGTATCTGGTATCTGGACTTTGTCAAAAGTGCTAAAAAAGTGCTACAAAATCGCAAAATATGCTACAAAAGTGCTACAATTTCTATTATGCTACGGTTTATTCTACGGCCTCTTTTTAGGCCTGAAATATGCTACCGTAGCATCAAAAATGCTACATCTGGCAACACTGGCTCAAAGGAACCTGAATTTACTGGAACCATTATGGTTCATTGGATAGTTTCAATGCTAAGATATGCCTTGTAAAGTATCAAACAACTTGGAATGAAGTGTCATAAATGAATATATCGCAAAATTAATGATAATGATAGTTGTTTAAAGGTACGTGGTTTATTGGAACCATTATTGTCCATTTGGAACTTTTCAATGCTAAGATATGGCATGTAATTATTTACGCCTTTAGTCAATTTGTGTTAGGCAAATATTAACCACAGCTAGTGGCTAATTCTTCGCTTCAAAAGTACACGGTTACGTACAAAAGCTATAGCAGTTGTTTATGACTAAAGATTTCATCCTTACACAGAACGTTTCAACATTTAACAATTTCATTAAACAGGAATGCTGAAAAGTTAAAAGATTCTTATATGTTCTAATCTATAGAGAATTGCTATTTTCTGCATTAAACTTTTCAGATAGTTTTAATCACTTTCCATTCGGTTCCCCACGAACCTTCCTCCACCTTCTCCATTACAAGTCTCGAACCTTCTGTCCACTAAAATTTTCCTCTCTTTTCTTCCTCTCTCATTCCTCTTTTTTTCAGCGAATCGCAGCTCGCGCTAGTCGCTCACCTTTTCGCCTCTTTCATTCTTAATCCGTTTGAACTAATCATTTCCCTTAGAAGTACGCCTTGCTTAGCAACTAGAGGCTTCCGTAGCAACCTCATCTAATCTTAACAAAGAGAAAAAATATGTGGATAAATGTGATGTAAAGATAAATAAAACACTCTTTTTCCACAACAAAAGTAGATTGTATCTTTTGTATCTTTTCAATCTACTTTTGTTGTGGAAAAAGAGTGGTTTATTTATCTTTACATCATCTAATCTTAACCAAAGGCTTCTTCAGAAATCAACTGCTTTCCTTTCTTATTCTCGAATGCCTTAAAATCCTATCGGTCTTGGGCATTTCGATTGCCTGACTCGTATTTGATATCATATTTTTTAACACTAAATGTATCAACTATTCTTTTTTCAATTATGTTTCATAAGTTTTAGTATTTTATATTTCTTTGTTATTTTTTATCCACTGTTATATTTCTGCTTATCATCCAGTTAGTATATTTCTATCCTTCATTGTAACCAATTACTTAACCAATCAACCTACATGTAGCTGTTTATTTTGCCAGTCAGTGTACCCAAACTCTTGTACTAATTACCTTTAACCTGCAATTGGTTGTGCTCTAAATTAATTATCCAATTAAATTAACTCCACTGACCATATTTCGATATATAAGGGCAAGAAGCCTCCTGTGTTGTACATACTACTGTGATCACACTACTGTGATAGTGATGTGCTTGACATAGCTGTCCTCAAGGGGTTTTTCAAACCCTACAACATATACACGTATATAACCCTCCAGGGCACAAACTCGACCCTCCCGACCTCGACGAGCTTTTGTCCGGACCCATTCTAGTTGTTATGGCAGGTGATTTAAATGCGAAGCACCCTCACTGGAATTCTAGATGCACAAATCAGAGCGGCTCAGTATTCTATAGATACATGTTAGACCAGATTGACACTTCCATCGTCCGGCCACTTGAAGATACATACTAATGCGATCACTCACCTGTTAGTGATGTTCTTGACATAGTTGTCCTCAAGGGGTTTTTCAAACCATACAATAAATACACAGTGAATGCCTTATCATCTGACCACCTCTCTGTTGCTTTAAATTTCGAAAAGATAAATATCGATCAGAGGGTAGAAATTTCGACTAGAAATTTTTTAGGGAACTTTTAAAAGATAGTAGCATTCCATATCAGGATCCAGACAGCAGCAATGACATAGACGAAAATGTCAAAAATGTCAGTCGCACCATTCTCATGGCTTCAGATGCTAGTGCTTCTCCAGTTAATTGCAAGCGGCCAGACCATCTTGAGCTTCCTCCCCGCATCAGGCAGACTATTTAAGAAAAAAAAACTTACAGAAGACTGTGGCAACGTACCAGGCTCCCGCATTTCAAGACAAAATACAACAGCCTATCGCGGAAGGTCAGCGAGCACATCCAGGACTTACGGAATCAAAGGTGGAATGACAAGATCAAGAGTCTGTCTGTCAAAGACAATTCTCTTTGGAATACTGTCAGGGCCCTTATAAGCAACAGGGCCATTGAACTTACTGGTCTACTTACAGAAAGCAGCGATTTTGTTAGCAGTGACCAGGACAAGGCTCAACTCATCGCTGACTCATTGAAAAGTGAATTCAATACGCCCAAGGAGGACTGTCAGGTTAATATTACTGGTGAAGTCAAAGAAGTATGTGACAAGTTTGGCTTCTCTCAACGCGCTCTTACTCATCCTAATATCATTAGCACCTCTGAGATTTTGAACACCATTAAGCATTTGAAAAACAAAAAAGCAGCCGGCATCGACACCATCACCAACAGTGCTCTGAAGAATTTGCCTCTTAATGTTGTTTGCATTATCACCAGGATCATGAATGACTGCTGGCTAAACGGTCACTTCCCTAGCACTTGGAATGACTCAATCCTCCTCATTATTCCCAGGCCGGGACTTGATCCTGCTTTTCCAATCAGCTACAGGCCCATTAGCTGACTGCCAGTGCTCTCCAAGGTCTTTGAGCGAACTATTCTAAAGAGGTTCAACGACTTCTGCGAGGCAAACAACCTTATTCGTGAATAGCAATTCGGCTTCCGCACAGCTCACTCCTGTCAGCTCCAGGTAAAGAGGCTTGTTGCTGATTTGAACGGTCCTCTCAATCTTTCTATGTTTGGTGGTATCATCTTTCTTGACCTTTAAAAGGCCTTTGATCAAGTCTGGCATGATGGACTCATTTATAAAATGATTACTTGTGGCTTCCCTGATGACCTGATTGCCTTGGTTCGCTCCTTTCTGACAAACAGGACCTTCCGTGTTAAGGTTGGTGACTCCTTGTCTGACCCTTCTGATGTTAATGCTGGTGTTCCCCAAGGCTCTGTCTTGGGGCCTGCCTTGTTCAATTTCTTTATCCAGGACTTTCCTAAGTTTACAAAGTGCAATTCTTACTTGTTTTCTGAAGACTAGTCCATCATGACCTGGGCACGTAATCCAGTCCACGTCATCAGCCGTCTGCAAAAAGCTTTCCACCAGTGTGAGAGCTGGTTCTCTAAGTGGCGCTTACAGCTGAATGTTAACAAGTGTAAAGCCATGTTCATCACACGCAAACGCAAAAACCCTCCAATGATAGGAAGCTTGAGTGGGTTAAAAGTTATAAGTATCTCGGAGTTGTGATTGATTCCAAGCTCAAATGGAATGACCTTGTCCAATATTCGCTTAACAAGGCTAAGAAAGCGAAGTTTAGTCTTATCCCGCTACTGGGGCGAAACAGGGCTCTCAGAGTGGACAGCAAACTCTTGTTATACAAGGTAGTAATTCGTGCCATTTTACTTCACGGTATGCCTGCTTGGGCTTCCATTTGCAAATCGAGATGGAAAGATCTTTAGACCTTCCAAAATGTTACCCTCCGGTCCATTGCTCAACTAGACAGAAGAGTTTATTTATTTATTATTTATTATTCTTATTATTAGAGTTAAGAAATTTACAGTAACGCCCTACGGGGTCAAATATGGTCCTAGACCGACTAGTTAAACCACGCGGGCGTAGTAAATAATTGTAACAAACAAATAATAAACATGTTAGTACATTATAAAAAGAAACAAACTTAAACTAAATAAACATACAAAATGGGCTAGAATGCAATACTGGCAAAGATTAAATCGTATGTTAAATGAAAAATTTTTGAATAAATTTAAAGGAATTAATACCCATTTTACATTGGTTGAAATAAAACCTAAATTGCCAGTAATGACCTTCAGTAAATAAGCAAACAGTTAATAACGTTAGGTACCACATAAAGAATCTTTTAAAAATAAAACCATAGTATAAATGACATTGCAATTCATAGGGAAGGAAGAGTATATAATTACAACAAGGCAAAGTGAAAATCATTATACAAAACGATATAATCAAGTCACTTAGAAAAAGTAATAAAAAAATATAAAAGACAATACTTGTTAACCAGTTATAGAGACGTGATGTAACGCTTTAATGCTCTACGAAATATTGCATACGGCATCAAAGTACGTATAGTGGGCGGAATAGTAGCCCATATTTTGACACCTGCATAGGATAAGTTCCTGTTACGATAGCCAAGCCTAGATACAGGGAAATAAACGCCCCCAGCCTGCCTAGTTGGATAATTGTGCAAATCATGGTTTAGGGTAATAACTATTGGAGTAGTAATCTGCAACAATGCGTTCTGAGTTTTGTACATAAAAGAACTAAGTTGAATCTTGTCTATATCGTGGATTTTTAAAATACCTATTTCTGCAAATTCTTGCGAGACAGAAAAGCGTTTTGGGACATTTAATAAAGTACGCAAGAACCACTTTTGTAATTTCAGTAATCTAGTAGGATTAAAGGTTGTGGTTGATCCCCAGAAAATAATACAATGGCATAAATTAGAATGAATCCAAGAGTTATATAATAACAAAAGAATGTTGTGAGGAAGATAATATAATTTGGAAATCAACCCTTGCTTTCTGTTGAGATTAATTAAAAGCGTATCTATATGTGAATCCCAAGATAAATCATGCATCAGTACTAAACCCAGATATCTAAAAGATTTAGTAATCGCAATCTGACGACCGCCTAAGTAAATAGGCGGGGAAATGGGGACATTGCGCTTATTACGCTGATGAAAGAACATAGCCATTGTTTTTTCAGCATTGATGCTCAATTCGTTATCATTACTCCAACAACAGTTGCCAACAATCTCTCTATCTATGAAGATCTGGGGATGACCCACATTGATTCCTATGTTCAAACACTTCTCAGGGAGATGCTGCCCAAGATGGAACATCATGAAAATACCCTGGTTGCTCGTATCCTGGACCACTCACTGATTATCAGGGGTTCCCTCAGGTTTCGAAGACCCCGTCATTATTGGATGTCAATTTCGAGAACATTAACAAGGCCGAGTTCCCCAAGTACTGGATCTGCTAGATCCTAGTTTTTCGGACTCGCTATTCGTCAATCCACAATCCGATTCTCGTCCCTACCATGAAGGGACTCTTTTCTGGATGACTTAAAGAGGTTCATCAGGCTTCTTTCCTATTTCAGTGAACCTCATTTGGCTTACTTTTTGGGCGAGTGTGTAAAGTGAGCTAAAGGCTCCTGGACCACTCGTACTACTTTTTCCAGTACACTGATCGATTGTCGATTGTCCTGTGTTGTATTAGTGTTGGGCACTATTTTAATAAATCGGTGTTCTGAATAATCCTTCATTAGAAAAACCAATAACTCGATAATCGATTATTCTATCTGTTTCCTTTTTAATTCCTTAGGCAAATCATTTCAATTGTAATGAATTAAAACAAATAAGGAAAAATGAGGCAATTACATTTAATAATATTATTTTTATTGCCACAGATTATCTGGAATATTTGTTGAAAATACACTCATTGCCATGTTTTCTGATTTAATTATATTCCTTTTTTCTGTGATTATTTTGCCAGTCTTTGAAAAAAGCCTCTTACAAGGAACTGAAGTTCCCACGACGCAAAAATATTTTTCTGCTATCTGAAGTAAATCAAGAAGTACTTCTTTGTGTCTTCTCCATGGGTTCTATTTGTCTGTCTTTTACTGAAGACAGATTTAAATACTGATGAAGAGTCAAGCTCATTTCAGCAATCTGTTGAGGATCTCCAACACTATTTTGACACAAATCATCAAAAACTTTCCAACAAATTATCTTCCTTTGCTTCAGTTGGATGAACTTCAAGGGAATCAATTTATTTGAGTTCAGAGTCAATAAATTTTAAAGCTCTGTAATGATTTTCAGGTTTTCCAAATGGCAAATGTTTGAAATTGTTGCCACAGAAATTGAATGCTGATTTTCAATACATTTAAATCATTGATTTTTTTTCTTGCAGGAGATTATTTAGTAATTGAATACCAGTTGTAATGATTAATTATTTAACTTTTGCAAATTATTTTTAAGCAAAATATTAATGATAATATCATGATAAAATATTGTTTACTGATGTGGTCTTTTGTGAAGAAACTTCTAAAGTTACTCTGTGGAGTGGCTGCATTACTTCTTGAATATCTGTCAGTAGAAAGCATTCCTGGTCCTTTTAGTTTGAATAAAGCAGTTCCAATCTCTTCTTTTAATAAAAGAAATTCATCATAAAAATAAAGAGTTAAATCTCGTGCTGACTTCTTGTTTTAATTGAAATGTATATTCTTTACTTGTTTTTTTGTTATTTGATACGGATGCAATGTCCGATAGCACGAATAAATCAAGGCAGATTACAACACGTGTATCTAAGTCAAATCCGTGTTCTTGTGTCATGTTTAATAGATCTTGACTTTGTTGCTTTACGTGTGGTTGCATTTTGTCCTGTCATTTTATCTGGATACCATTCCTAATAGAGAGCTAGTTTGTTATTCGAAATCATAGAAATGTATAATATTACTAAAATCCTTAATAACTGTAATATAAAAGTTCGGTGATAAATAAAATTTTGGAGCTCTTTCAAATTATGGAAAAAAACGATGTTCAGTATCTTAACATCGATAAGAATTTTTTAAAAGCGCGATTATTGATTAAACATCACCTGGTAAAAAATCGATTATTAGAAGAATATCGATTTATCATCCAACACTATGTTGTATATGTTCTTGATAAAGAAGATTTATCGTGAAAAAATTATATAGTTCATGCTGAGTGATAAAATGATCTGTATCTGACCGATCTGTATCTGTATCGCCTGCATCGTCCTCTCTCTGCAACGTACCTTCTCTCCTTTGATCAAATGACCGTAAACCCAACTCTCGTTTCCGTGAATGTTTTCCCGTGTTTCGCGGAATATTTCCCGTTGCATCGTTGCTCTCATAAATCGGACACTGCAAAAATCATCACGACTACTGAAACACGTTGCACTCGAATGGCAACACTATGTTGTATATGTCCTTGATAAAGAAGGGAATAAATAAGTAATGCGCTTTATAAAAAACCGCGTCGATTACCCAAAAATGTACAACCTTGAACTATTAGCCTTTGACTCAATATTGTACATAGCTAATTTTAAGGAATTTTACAGATCAATAACTGAAGCAGATCATCCAGCGCATTTTATATACGACTATATATCTTCCAATTTATCCAGACAAACAGGAAAATGGACTACAGAACTACCTTTATAATATTTACACGGCAAGACAAGGTTTTCTTTTCAGTATATTAAAAGAATGGAATTAAGTCTTATACCAAATCAAGACAATATCTTAAACTGCCCGACACCATCTTGCGCCCATACTAAACAGGTTGGTAGAATCTTAGCAAAGCAATCTACGAAGAATTGCTGGTGTGGAAAGATGCGATTATGTTAATAATAATAATAATAATTTAATTTAATCAGATCAGAATGTACAAGCAAATACAAACTGCCCCTACAGATGGTAAAACCCAAGCGGGGAAGGAATCAAAAGAAAAAGATTACATTTCGGAACAAATAAATCAAAATCAGATATTTAAAGTCTTAAAAATAGAATTGGTTGGGTCATTAAAAATGTCTACATCTTTTTGAGAAAGGTTTTTATTATACAAAGTAACAAGTTTATACGAAGGAGTAATCTCACCAATATTTGTCCTCGTACTAGGAGTTATTAAAGTAAGACACTTATGACGACTTTTTCTAGGAACTGACAGCCCGATAGATGACAGAACCTCGGGGATCCAAACAGCCCCAGAAACAATCCTCTTAAGGACATTAAGAAAAATATTACCAATGATATTGGAAAGAGTAAACACATTTATAAATTCCATGCTTGTTATATTTTTTTGAGAGAAAATTTAAAAATGCAAGAAATTTCTTTTGTTGGAGTAAAAAGTTTTGAGTGTGATGAGTAAACCAAATTAACACACCATATGTAACTTTAGGAACTACAATAGAAATAAATAACTTTATGATAGTTAATGGATTTTTGAAAAATGCGGTAAGCCTTTTTAAGAGGCCAATTCTACGGGAGACATCTCTTATGATGTTATCAATATGCGGGGTAAAAGATAAGTTAGAATTAAATAAAATGCCTAAATCTTTAATCTTTAACTTCAGCTTTTTTCCCAATGATATCATGACCAATCTTGTAATCAAAAATAAAATTTGTTACTTTCCTGGAGAAAGAAACTACGTGTGATTTACTCGAGTTAAGACTTAATCCGTTCGATTTAGACCAGGAGAGAATTAAGTCCAACGTTTCTTGCATTTTAATACAGTCTTGCCAATTGTCAATGCACGGAAAAATTTTAAGTTCGTCCGCATACATTAGAATTTGAAAATCATTAGTTGGTAAAGAAGATATTAGGTCTGCAGAGTAGATATTGAATAGCAGCGGTCCCAGGGGAGAACCTGAGGAACACCACTATTGATTTTACCAAATTTCCAGAAATTATTTACAGGATAAAGCATAAAATATCTATCAGTTAAAAAGGAGCGCATCTAGGATAGCATATTTAATTGGAATCCCATAATCTCTAGTTTCTGGAGAAGAAGGTCAATATGAACCTTATCGAAGGCTTTAGAATAATCCAAGCAAATTACATCCACTTGATGACGAGTATCAATAGCTTTCGAGAGGTAAGAAGTTAACACAGCAAGATTAGTTTCGGTCGATCTGGCCTTGCGGAAGCCGTGCTGAATATCAGGAAGATAAGGATCAACAAATTTTGAAAGATGATTAGCAACGAAGGTTTCGAGAATCTTTGCAGGAAATGAGATAAGTGCAATAGGTCTCTAACCATTCGGTGTGGTCGGTTTCACAATTTTAGGGATAGGACGAATAAAAATAGTCTTCCAGTCGGTAGGATAAGTACCTTGCGACAGACAGAGGTTTAAAAGGTCACATAAAGGGTTGCAAATCGCGTGAAGACAGCCCTTGAAAATATAGTCAGGAAAGCCGTAATAATTATAACATTTGGAGGCAGACAGGGAGTTCCCAATAGAGAGTAATTCAGAAGTTGTCAAAGCGGGTGCATTAAATTTCACCTCCACTCTATCCCAGTATTTCGGAAGATTCTGAATGTTAACCTCAGTTATCTCATCACCTGCAAAATTCGACTGAAAATAGTCCAAAATATCTGTTTTCGATACTAATTCACCATTGTAACCTTGACGGAAGCCGTTACCCAAAAGCTTCTTGGTCACGCTCCAGAATGAGGCCAGAGAAGAGTTCAAAGAATTTTCGACACTTCTATAGTAAAGGTCATAATCAACTTTACAAGCATGTTTATAATTTTTTCTGAGTGTTTTAAAATCATTATAATAATGGGGATCTTCAGTCTTTTTCCAAAGCTTATGCTTCGCAGTCTTCAAGTGCCATAATTTGATAGTATCCTGGCGAATCTAGATTGGGAATCTGTGTAATTTATCATTTATGCCAGTTTTGTTCGACTTTGGGACAAAAATGTTAATAGCAACCAAAATAGTATAAATAAGAAAATTCCATTTGTCATCCACCCCATCTAAGGAGTAAAAATCATCCCAGTCATAAGTAGCAAGATAATTATAAAGACCAGAATAGTCGCCTTTCCTAAAATTAAAAGGAGACCCATTCGAATCGGTATAACGTTTCTGGAAGGCGGTGTTAACACCAGAAATAAGAAGGACAGGATGATAAACATCAGGTGACACTGGAAGTTTCTTACTTGCAGTAACGTTAACATTGAAATTGGCGAACGTCTTGTCTAGGGACTCCTCTCTCGCATTAAGCACAAGATTGAAGTTTGAGAGACCCGTTTCGTTGCTCCAAAATGAGGTCGAGCGTTGCCAATGTTTAGCGTAAAATGAAGAACTTGGGTAAATCTTATTGTCATCATAGTTGAAGTCGCCCAGTACAAGAGTGTTACAATTACAGCTCAAAACAAATTCAGACAAGTCACTCAAGAAAGTGTCATAATCACCAGTTAACGTGTTGGGTGGAACATAAGTCACTACAATGATTAAATCTTTTCTTTCTTTAAAGAACCGAGAGTTGAAATTCATGGTTGATGGCGATCGAAGACGAACGGCTACCAGATCTATGCCACTGATAGTAGAGCTCAGAGGAACGGAGCAAGAGTCAAAATTATTGGGAATGGCAACTAAAACACCACCACCTAAGTTACCAGATGACCTATCAGATCTGTAGACATCAAAACCTTCACCGAACAACATGTAATCTGTGATAGAGTCATCAAGACAATACATAAAATTATTATTGAGGGTGACAAAATGATTGAGATGTGACAGTTTGGTTCGAAGTCCTCTCACATTTTGATATAAAATGTTGAGAGGTACAGACATTTTCAAATTCGGAGAAGATCTTGAGCACATTAAGCTAAGCTAGATGATGAGTCCTCCTTCTCATGAACTATTTGATCTTGGTATAATCTGCCATAAAATTCAGAAACTAAAGTTCCTGCAGGCCAGTGATTCGGATCAAACACCAAATCAAATGTATCTTCAGTTAAAGATACGAAAAATGAAGCGTAGGGTCAAATTTGATTTTAAGCTTATGACATCTAATCAGATTCCTAGTGTCCATAAACTCAGACAAGTGAGAAATAAGAGAAGCCCTATCAATATCAGGAGAAAGTCTGGAGATGAAAATGTTCTTTAACAACGGCCTCCGCTTCAAGTGAGTGACTGCACTTATCCTCGCATCAGCGGCACATCCAAACACAGTTCGCTTGTCTCTTTTAACTTTAGATGATGATTTCAAAACCGAGCTGAATAAATGCTTATCAGAGTTAACTGTTGATCGCTGAACATTCTGCTCGAATACCTGATTTCGAATGTTTTTGATCTCGATCGACTCTGGATGTGCAGTTCCCTCTCTTTCCTTCGGAAATCTAGTTTTATTAGCAGTGTTCTCTTTCAATTCTGAGGCAGTTGACTCAAGGAGTTTGCCAACTCTCTCGTTTAATAATTTGTTACTCTGTAACAGTATTGCGACCGTCCCCGTAAACTCTTTCACCACTGAGATAAGATCTGTAATGGCCGACAACACGAGAGCGAGGTTAGAGAGCTCAGTGTTCCCTAGGCAGGCAAGTCGTGGATCGCTAATGCTGGACAAACTAGAATTAAGGGACAAGTCACCGGAATCCTTAGCAGGTCCTGTCTCAGTCAACAGCGGAGAGCGATTCTCCTTGCACTCAGCACAAATCCAGCTTGTCTTGAGTGCATTTTTACCCACACCAACGCAGGCCGCATGAAAAAAACACTGACAGCGATCTGCACATTTAATCTTCGGTTGCTTTCCTCTAATGCTTTTCAGACATTTCTGACATATTCCTGACGATCCCTGAGTAGAATTTTTCTTCGACATGAGTGAAACCTATGGTTGACTCCCGAGCTACGATTCTATAGCCTGGTTCGACTTTCCGTTGTTGAGAGTTCCAGGTGCCCTATTCGTGGAAGCTATCTTTTGTGTTCCGCACAGTTCTTGGAGAAGGAGGATAAACAAAAGCAAGTTCAGGAGACGGAGGTCAAGGTCGTCAGTAGGGGAAAGGGTGATAACTAAAATAAGAATAAGTTAAGATTGAAGTTAAATGAGCAGATAAAAATAGTGGTAAAAAAGAAAATAATAATATAAAAATAGCAATATAATAATAATAATAATAATAATAATGTTAATAATAAGTAAATTAAAATAATGAGGAAAATATTAAAATATTATAAGCCAGGAAAGAAAATATATATAAGTAAATAAAATAAATTAAAAAAAAAACAACTTATGAAAACGATAAACTAATGGAGGTAAAACTAATAGGGAGGGAGAGAGAGAGACTAACTTAAAACTTAAAAACACTGTGTGAAGAAGGTATATACTAACAACTAAAGTAAATATAAGAACCAAACAAAGAAATTAGAAGTAGAGTTCAGAACAAATGAAAAAAAAA
>JAHWFO010029252.1:523089-533466 GCA_023313115.1 Rhysida immarginata
AATAATAATAATAATAATAATAATAATAATAATAATAATAATAATAATAAAATGATGATAATGTGACCACGGCAGGGGAAGCCCACCCGGAATACTCCAGTGGGGTAACCACGACATTGGAGGGCTTCACAGTCGCTCCAACTATCAACTGCATCACAAATTTTAATATCGTCCGCATAGATTCTGACCGCGGATTTTTCACGATACACATATGGTAAATATGCGAAAAAAATATTGAACAACAACGGACCCAGTGAGGACCATTGAAGAACATGACTTCTAATTGAATAAAAGTGATTCTAACTACCGAGCCCGCTGAGTTTAAAACTTTTCCCTATAAGCATCGAGGAAAACCATTGTATGGTGGTAGATGAAAGACCCGCAAATCGCAATTTCTCTAGCAGCAGTTCAATAGCCGGGAAGGAAATTAACGTAATGGGCCTATACATTTTTGGACCGCCCTTTCTGATATTCTTAGGGATTGGATAGATGTTTACTCATTTCAAGGCATCAGGATATATTCCGCTTTGTAATGAAGAGTTATATATTTGGCAAAGAGGCTCAATCAATACCGATATGCAGCCCTGGAATAAATAATCTGGAATGTCCTCGATGATGCAGGTCTATGATGCCGATAATCTTCCATCTGTTAGATTTTCCAACATAGGACTCCAATCACAGTATTTCAAAAATTTACAAATTCCCAAATAAGCGCCTCAAATTCTATATTTAACATACTACATCTTTTTTGGCCTTCAGAGGCGTCACAAAAGATATCAAGAGCAGCGAATGGAAATAGTCAATTGAACTGTTTTATTCATCATCGCGATAATCTATATATATCAAGAAGGATGCTTCTTTGTGAGTTTGTTTGTTTGTGTTTTTGCTTGTTTGTTTGTTTGTTTCTTATGCAAATCTACAGTTTTATTCCGATTTTGATGAAATTTTGCATATTTGACCTTCAAAGCATGAGGAAGGTCGCTGTCTACTTCATATTTCGAAAAAATAATAATTATTGATAAAAAAATCGATATTCATGGTTATGGCAAGGCATATTAATGAGAAATATCTCATGACCAACAATGCAAGGCAAGGTTTGTGCAACAATAGGTATCAACAATGGTGTCAACACGCAATGCATCAACGTTATGCAAGGATCAATAATATATTTCTCATGACCAACAATGGAATGCGAAATTTGTGCAATATAGTAATAAGTTTCAATTTGGCTCACTTAGCCGACTTTACACGCTCGCCCAAAACGTAAACCAAATGAAGTACACTGAAGTAGGAAAGAAGCCTGATGAACCTCTTAAGTCATCCAGAGAAGAGTCCCTTGATGGTAGGGACGAAAATCGGATTGTGGATTGACGAATAGCGAATCCGAAAAAAACTAGGATCGAGCAGATCCAGTACTTGGGGAACTCGGCCTTGTTAATGTTCTCGAATTGACATCCAAGATAAGACAGGGTCTTCGAAACATGAGGGAACCCCTGATAGTGAGTGAGTGATCCAAAATACCAGCAACCAGGGTATTTTTATGATGTTCCATCTTGGGCAGCATGTTTTTGAGAAGTGTTTGAACATAGGAACCAATGTTGAATAACTTCCCCAGATCTTCACAGACAGAGAGATTGTTAGCAAGTCTTCTGTCAAATTGAGCATTGGACCGGAGGGTAACATTTTGGAAGGTCTAAAGATCTTTCCATCCGATTTGAAAATGTAAGCCCAATGAGACTGAACTTCACTTTCTAAGCCTTGTTAAGCAAATATTGAACATGGTCGTTCCATTTGAACTTGGAATCAATCACAACTCCGAGGTACTTATAATTTTTAATCTCTCAAGCTTCCCCTACCGTATAGGATGAAGGGCCTTGGAGGGTTTTTGCGTTTGCGTGTGATGAACATCGCTTTACACTTGTTAACATTCAGCTGTAAGCGCCACTTAGAGAACCAGCTCTCACACGGGTGTAAAAGCTTTCTGCCGACGGCTGATGACATGGACTGGATTACGTGCCCATGTCATGATGGACCCGTCGTCAGTAAACAAGTAAAGATTGCACTTTGCAGACTTAGGAAAGTCGTAGATAAAGAAATTGAACAAGGCAGGCCCCAAGACAGAGCCTTGGGAAATACCAGACAAGGAGTCACTAGAACGTGAACAACCGAATTTATATAAAAATTGGGACAACGTGACGAATCCGTAAAGACATAATGACGGCCCCAGTCAATCAGGAGTGAAGTAGTTAAGGGAAGACCGGATAAAAGAGCATCCTTAAAAACGATCGAAGCAAAGTGGACCAAAATAACGCACAAACACCTCATTACTACCTTCACCTCTAAATGGGATCACACCGAAATATGAAAGAATGTCTTCACGACAGATAACTTTGTTTGAAGTTCGATCGTGCCTATAAGGAGATCATAACAAGAGTACCACAATTATTTATATAATACCGAATCCATTACAGGAACCCACTGTCACGTACTCTTTTATTAATAAATCCTCAAATTCACCCAGATAATTCATTCGTTCCAAAGAAGAAGGGAGGATACGAAACCATTTCTGAATTCGTCACTCATTTAATGAACACATTAATGATTGGTAGAAATGGTTTTACATTGTAAAAATTGAGTCTAAATAAATTTTAAATTCAAATTGGCAGAGTGCACGTGAATTTTCAATTTACAAGCTAGTATTCATATGGCAATCCATTATCCACGGAGTTTGCTGTAGGAGAAGGAGACGAAACCAGATTCAACATGATACCATTCAAAAGCGGTGATCTCAACAGGAGAATCGACGAGCGGCCCACAGAACTCTTTTGTTTTGACAATAGTTTTAACACGAACTCTTGTGACGTTAAAGCATTCATTAATCACATTAACAGTTTCTTCCCTTCTATCATGTTTACTTGTGAATTTGAAGAAAACAATAAATTACCGTTCTTAGTTTTCGTGACAATTAGGAATAATCATCCCCTGAGTTTTGATATTCATAGGAAACCCTTCCATCACCTCAACTACATTTCCATCGATTCAATCCTCCTTTGAACCAAAAAATTTCAGCTTTTCTTTTCATGCTAGATAGAACACTCAAAATCCCATTAAACAATTCTTCATTCAAAAAAAGAGATCGGTTTGATTAAAAAAAATGGCTGAGAAAAACGGGTACAACTCGAAAACGATTGACGATCATTTGAGGAAGCGGAAGTTCAAAAAATATTTGTCGGACATAACTACTCTACACCCCATCAAAGATAAGTATAAAAACCATATCCGTTCCTAACAATAAACTTCTTATTAAACATTTATATTCAATTTTCAAACAATATAACATTTCTCTTTCTTTCAGCAACCCAAACCAAATACGAAACTTGCTGGGCTACCCCAAAGATAGGGTATCAGATTTACAAAAGTCAGGCATCTACACAGAGGCATTATAAAGGTCAGATCAAACGCAGTTTATCCATCAGATTCAAGGAACATCTCTGCCACAGAAGATTTGGTAGAAGCAGTCAATCAGCCATAGCCAAACATTCAATAGAGACCGGGCACGATTTTTCCATGAACAACTTAAAATTGTTACAATCCATCTATAAAAAACACTTGTTAGATGCTTTTGAGAGCATGGCTATCCATAAATCAAAAAAAAACCACATCATTAAACTCCGACTTAGGCCCTAGTGGTGATTTACCTCTAATTCAGTGGTGGTCTCAATTAACCAACGAATAATATTCTTTTTGTTTTATTTTCTATTATTGGCTGCATTGTGTTTCTCTCGCTATATATAACGCTTTTTTTTTATTTCGTTTGTATTTTCTTTCTGACAATCGTCAATCTTATTTTCTTTTTATATAATATGGAAGACCGCTTGGGTTGGTTAGGCTTCTTGACTACCTCAGTGTATTTCATTTGGAATTTATTCTCGTTCGATAAGCTTTGTGAAAGCGCTGCTTTCGTCCCATCTGAAGAAATGTACATTTCACTATTCAATTGTCGATGTCGATTGTCGGTCTTCACTTTGGGTTTTCCACGTCTTCTTCTTGGTTCCTGCCGAATGATGAGAGCTTTTCTCTCAAAAAGTGCTTCGTAAATTTTGTTTTGGTGAAAGAGCCCTTCTTTACACTTAATTTAGCTTCTTTTAATTATTCGCTTGTAGTGATCAATTAACCCCTTTCTTAATAAATTCTCAGCATCTTCTTGTGTGGCATTTTCTATTTTTACAAGACCACAAGGTACTTCGATATCTTCTTTTATTATTGCCTTTCTACTCTCTTCCGTCTCTGAAAGTCTCCCAGAGCAACCATTTTACTTTTCCTCCGTTTCTTCTGTTTTCTCAGTTTTTTTATCTATGGGCATAGATCCGGCCTTTGTGTTAACTCCTCGCTGTTCAATGAATCTTTATATTTATTCATCCCTGTTAGCACATCGCCTTCTTTAGATAATATTTTTAACCGACGAAAAAAAGGTTATCAATTTGATGCGTATATATGTAATATTGTTGGAATTGCACAATAGTCATATACGTTAGTTTATGTGGGCTTCTAAACAAGTATGCCAAATTTCATGTGTGTATATGTATGTATGTATGTTTGTTTATCCACGTATTTCTCAAAAAGAAGAAATCGAATTGCAATACTTCTTTTTTATTGGATTAAGTATCTTTCAACTTAGGGATAAATCCAAGTTTCATCAAAATCGGTTCAGTAGTTTTCCAGATATGGACTGATATAGCTAGGCGATAGTGAACGTTTCATTTTTATACTCTGTTTAAGCTTGTTTCCTCTACATTATCCCATTGATCTACCCCTTCACTAACAGTACTTACATTAGCTATTATCCAATCCATTATCGATTTTAAACTATCAAACTCTTTCCCTTTAAATCTATCTTGTACAGAGTGGTGCAAATAAAAGTACCCTCGCATGAATTGCAGAGAAACCAACCTAACGTTATAAGCAATGATTAGGCTGTCCCATTATCATCGCTGCAGGTATATACCGAGAAACGCACCATTTGAACGATTCTTAACTGAAAAAATGGTGCTTTCGGTGCAACAGAGAATCTTCATTTGTTGAGAATTAAGCAAAAGCCAACTCCTGAACGCAGTGTAGTGATTTGTTTGCTCAAAACTTTGAAGATGAGAAAATTTCAACAAAACGTGCCATGCAACTTTTAATAAAAAGTGGCGAGACACAGGTTCTGTTTTAAACAAGCGTATAACCACTCCAAAACGAGTAAGAAATCCACAAAATGTACTTAATTTCCAAACTCAAAGTCTTCAGTTTTGTAACTGGACATGCAGCCGTTTTTCATTTCTGAAGAAGCCTGGTTCCATCTGTGTTGCTATGTCAACTCGCAGAACACCTGGCACTGGTCGACCATTAATCCTCACGAATATCATCAAACTTCTTTGCATGACCAGAAAGTTTACGTATGGTTTGCAGTCTCTGCTCGACACATTCTTGGTCCAATCTTCTTCCATGAAACGGTAAACGCAGCACGTTACAATGCAAACATCTTTAATGCATTCGTCAATCAATTAACTGAGGAGGAACTAACGTACGGCTACTTTGAACAACATGGAGCAATAGCCCATATTACACGTCGTACACTGGACCGCATTCATGAAGTGTTTGAACCTGAGAGGGTTGCCAGCAGAGGTCAGGACGAAGTTGGTCCAAGCTGACCTCCAAGATCACCAGACCTTTCAGTTTGTGATTTCTTTTTGTGGGGTGCTCTAAAATCCAAAGTTTATCAAAATAACCCTCGCACACATGAACTCAAGCAAAACATTGTTTCTGAGATTGAAGCTATCTCGCAGTCTCAACTGCTTTCTGTATTAAAAAAAATCTTAACGGTGCGTCTCTCGCTATTAACCTGCTGTGCTAATAATGGGACAGCCCAACCATTGCTTATGGCGTTATATGGTTTCTCTGCAATTCATGCGAGGCCACTTTTATTTGCACCAGCCTGTAGTTTACTCGAGAAAGAACTAATATATATTGCTCTCCTCTCTTCTTCACTTCAATGAATTATTTAGCTTAAGAAATACCACAGTATATTCTTTTAGCGGTTTTATGCTGCTCCCACTAACGCTATTTACCTAGCCAATCCTTTAATTTTTGTCCCGTTACCTTTTAACTAAATTTTCACCAGATACTATTGTCTGCTTCTCTTAACTCCTATCTAGTGCCTCACCCTACAACTCTGCTCAAATATTAATTTCCATAATATATATTAACCCACAGATCTTCTCTGAATCACCAGCTTTATCGAGCTTTCCAGTGTCCTACTTTTCCTTCACTGACGATTTCCTATGTCAACTTTGCAGCGAAACTCCAAACGAGGCGCCTCACCTCTCATGGGACGACGCCCATTTGTTTACTATCGTCTGAAGAAATCTTGTGAAACCAAGATAACGATATTAGAAAAAATATTTGAAAATTTAAAATTTATAAAAGTATACTATATAATTTACCGGTCCGAATTCCGCCTCGTAAACGCTCGCTGACATACGGTTTATTATTCAATAAACCCTTAAATTCACCCAGAGTATCAAGTCGATAGAGAATAGAGGGGAGAAGATGAAACCATTTCTGAATTCTTCACTAATTTAATGAACAAATTAATAATTGGAAGAAATGTTTTTATAGTTATACCGCAAGATTTAGAGCCCTGAGTGGAATGATTGAATAACAGAACAAGATTAAAAACGGTATAAAAAGCCGACTTTGATGAAATTTTCACTATCGTCTAGCAATAACCAGTCCATAACTTGAAAACTACTGAACCGATTTTGATGAAACTTGGACTGTTCCCTAAGATGAAAGATACTTAATTCAATAACAAAAGATTAATGCAATTCGATTTCTAGTCTTAGAGAAATACGTGGACAAACATACGTTCAATACGTTCATACATACATACATACTGTAACGTGGAAACTTGACGGAAAAAGGTAAAGCGAGACCGTAAAAAAAAATTTAAATTGCGAAACTAATTTTATAAGACTTACGTAGTGAGTTTGATAAAACATTAAAATTAACTATTAGTTACCAACGTTCCATATTCTTTTCTTAACCCAAATTCATTTTAATTGTTTTGATTAAATTCTATTTTATTTTATTTTTATTTTATTTTTATTTTTATTTTTTTTTGATGGTAATTAACATTAAAAAAATAAATGTTAAGATTGAAATCCAAATGAACAAATTTTCCTTTTATTGCTATAAAAACGAAGCAAAGAGGAAAAGAAAAAAAATATTACAAGAATACAGCCAATCATGTATCGTCGCCGATCAAGTCCACCCTGTCATGTTGATGGCGTACCCCAATGGAGATGGCTACTTCCAGCAAGACAATGCGCCATGCCACAGAGCTCGTATTGTGCAGGAGTGGTTCCAGAAACATGAGGGGAGACTTTACCTTACTTCGGTGGCCCCCACAATCCCCAGATCTCACTCCAATTGAGCATTTATGGGATGAAGTCGAACGAACCATCGGAAGGCTGGATCCAGCACCGTCCAATCTAGCACAACCAGACAGTGCTATCCATCAGGCATGGTGTCAGATTCCTCCCACCACCTTCCAACATCTCGTGGAATCAATGCCACGAAGAATCACCGCACTATTAAAGGCAAAAGGCGGCCCAACGAGATACTGACAGGGTGGTCATAATAATATGCTCACTCAGTGTATTTTAGTATACCAAGGCTTACTAATTCAGGATTCGTTAATACTTCGGAAAATAAAACATAAAATACATAAAACTTAACGTAATTTTAACGCTCTAGCAGCATGCACTTTCAGTATCATTTGTTATGCAAATTCCGAGTCATCCGTCGCTAAAAAAATTGGTTATCCGGATCACTACACTGAAAGCTGACATCTTAAGCACGCTACACTGAAAGTATATACTGTTAGTGCGTTAACATTTCGTTAAGTTTTATCTTTATTTTCCAAAGCATTAACGAATCCTGAATTAGTATGAGCCTTGATATACTAAATTACACATGTACCAAAATCTGTAATAATCTAAAAAATCTGTGTGTAATCTTAATAATCTTTATTTAATCTCAATACTCTCTACCAACTCTTCATAATCTTTCGAATCTCCTAAAATCTAGAGATTTTATAATCTCGTCGATAATACTCGCTATTGTCGGTGAGTTCTGGAAAAGTGGAGCCTCGTGATCACTACGTTAGATACATCCGCTAGGAAAACAGTCAATGATTCACTACAAGAAAAAGACTAAATGATTGAGAAATGGGCTCGGGGATACTCGTTTGCAAACGAAAAAAAAATTTAAAGTGATTTAAGGATATAATTTTAAAAAAATAACAAAAGATACTATAAAAATGATGACGAAACCAAAGTAACAAGATCCTCTAAGGACACGGGGTCTTAAATAGAGCACACACACAATGCTATTAAAATTCGCAGTACACGGGAGCGCACGATATCGCAGACAAGCATAGAATTTTTCAACACACACACACAAAGAAGGAATAACAAGAAGGCAGACATGAACGCACAAAGAGGTCCTGTAAAAAACACAAAAATAAATAAAAGGAATAAATGATTATTAAGAAAAAAAGCTAACAAAATAATGATAATTAGGGAATTAATAGAGAAAGCACAATACAAAAGAAAAACTAAGTCCTAGAAGATAATTTTTATGACGATATTGTATGAAAGCAGTAGATCGGAAAGACGAAACGTCCAGGTGTTTATTAGAATATCACGTAGCAGACTGTAAACGACATCGTAAAATCAACATTACTGCTGATTCCGGTAGCTGAGTAGACGAACGCCGATAAACAGAAATGTCATCAAACAGTTACATGACGGACATTACAGACTCCTTGCGAGTAGAACTGATGAGGACATCGAACAAGTAGCCGGGAAAGTTGTCGAACTCTTCGGTCTCGGAAATTTTATTAGCGGAAATATGCATTAATCAAAGTAACAATTACAAGAAAAAATTAAGTTGAAACGAACCAACCTGAGAGTACTTCTGGAACGATTGTATGTGCCTTTTTTAAAAGTCCACAAATGAAATAAAACAAAACGAACGTCTTGTCCGGACAACGATGAGCGATTCCAGCTCCATAGCCGCATAAGAATTTGGCACTTATCTTTGTAGGCTACTTTGGCGATCGCGATCCATTTGTGGCCATTGAGAACCGCAGCTTCACCGTCTTATTCGTAATTTTGAAAGTCTCAGCGACGGCGCACATTCTGTCATTAATGCAGGAACCATTTTCAGAAAGGTAATTTCGTTTCAGAAAAATTTATTAATGGTTTATGGTACACAGCAACCATCCGAAGAGTGATTAGGACTCAAAGTCGTAGTGGGTATAAAGGCGACGAACCTCAACGGCTTCATCCCTTATGTTCGATGGCGAGTCTAAGCTGTTCAGAGATCACTCTCTCGTCCAGGTCTACAGCTACAAAACTGCCTTTTTTTCTGAGAGGCCACGAGAGGAAAAAACGAAAACACGCCCCCAAGAAAATTTAAACGCGAGTGACGCTCTAAAAGAGAAATCTCTACCATAACAAAGCTGAATTTTAAACAACAGTTGTGTAAAACAGGTCATAAACTACAGTTTATCGGAAACAATTAATGGTAACAAATAGTGTGATTCTATCAAAAGTAAAGGAAAAAATATAAACAAAAATTTAATATTTCCTAAAAAAGAAATGATCAGAAATAAAATAAAACATTTTTTTTCCTTATCTTGCCTATTCAAAAACAAAACGCGATTAGACAAATCTCAAATATTAGCCTACCAGAGAAAAAGGGGGAAAGAACAAAAAAATCCCCAGGAAAGTTAGCGACCGATTTTGCAAAAAAGGTACTCAATAACCTCCACAACGAAGACAAAAAAAAGTCTTGATTTTTTTTCCTATTTACTTCTCTTTTAATTACAATTCACACAAAGGAATCTAACCCTGATGGAAACGTCAGAAATTTTCAAAAACTAGCAAGCGGAAAAGGGGGGGGGGAACCCAACCCACAAAAGAAAACTAAACACTTAAAAACAATTACCCACCGAAAAATCCGTGCAGAAGTGATGAAAATCCCAATTCGATTCCTACTGGCGCAGAGACCTTATCAAGGAACAAGACTCGAAAAAAGGGAAGTCATAACAACTGTAAAAAATTTAGAAAAACGACATAGAGCATCAAAAAACAACCAAAACCGAGAAGTTTTCTCAATCCCTTAAAAAACTCCACAGAGAAAACCCTGCGCAAGTTCCGGGACAATTTTTTGATATCGCATGCTGTAATACTGGAAAACCACATTCTCTTGATATAAGCAATGCGCAAAACCAGAACGGTTGAGCCAACCCCACAAAGGTAAGGG
>JAHWFO010029252.1:540830-569834 GCA_023313115.1 Rhysida immarginata
AGAACTATGAAGCCTTCAAACTTGAAATTTGACAAGTATGTTTCTCTTGGCTTCTAGGTGCTCGCTAAGAAAGGATTTTATTTATTCTTTCTTCCTTTCCATTGTAGATGTTTTTTAAAACTCAATTTACCTGGAGCTCGATGGGATTTTTGCATTCCTTAAAAAATTGTGACGTTTGCTTAGAAATTGTGACGTCGTTGTTTGCTTTTGCGCTTATTCCGCAACAGTAAGGCGTGGTTTCCACATCCCGGAATCACGCCAGAACGGAACCCTAACGGAAAATTTTTATAATGTAACTTCCTTTCCATTTCGTTTTTGATCACCAAAATGTCGATGGAAAGTTTGTCTCTGGTGTTGAAGAAAAATTTCCATTCCGTTTCGCCACAGAAGGCACCATCGTCATGACGTCATCGCGTCGACTTCGCTGCTGTCGGTCTGGCGCTTCGCCGCCATTATTGTGTCTATCGAATCGAGTCTGCATTCTCTCCATCTCCCTTGGCGAACTTCGAAGAATATGGCAAAAAATAAAAAGAATATTGAAAAAAAGCTGCTCTGCATTCACCTGGATGAGTTTTGAGAGGAAAAAAACTTCATAAATACCAAAAATTTAGCGTCAAATTAGAGTTTATTGTTGTAGCACAGCGGTATGTTGCTGGCGTCTTATTTTGCAGGTACGGGTTCGAATCCCGCCCTCGGAAATGTTTTTTTTTTTTCCTCCTAAATTCATCTTAATATGTACGGAACCTCAGTAATCCATTTTGTAATCATAATCTCAATTTTCCAATTTGCTACTATTATCTATATATATAAAATCCAAACTTTTGCGATTATTCCGTGAAACAGCATCAACAGGAATATAATGGATTGCGTGAAACAGCAATCAACAGGAATTAAGATTATATTTCGCGCAGGAATATAATGGATCTTATTTTCTAATAGGGCTTTTCGTGGCGACCAATCTCCGGATGATGGGGGGGGGGGGGTTAATTACAGTATTTTGGTTATAAAGGCATGTAATGAATAACGTAAAATCTGCATTTGCGATATCGATACTTTGTCTCGATTATCTGATCTTCGTAAGTCAGGTGGAGAAGGGGGGAGGTTGAAGTAAAAATAATTTATAATGATTGACGTTTTCATAAGTAGCCAAATAATCCATAAATTAAAAAAAAAATGGCCATGTGGTTGGTCTTTTTTTTTCTTTTTGACTCGCATGATTTGTTTGTTTAGGTTATAAACTGTACATACCCAAAAGGCTCCTAACAAATGGGCGCACGTCTTCGAGGCGCCGGAATCAAAGTCCACATGTTAGGTCGGTTTGATCCGGTTGACCAAGTATTGAAGCATCTTGGAGGACCCGCGTGACGTCACATGGATCGTGATTGGTCGGATTTTGGCCACGTGGTTGTTGGTCATAAAATATCGATTTTGTTATTTGATTTAAAATTTATTTAAAGTATCCATGACTATTTTTCGATTTATTATGAAGTACTGTAGCTGATATACTCGGCGTTGCTCGGACTCTTTGTTGATGAAATTTTGCAATTTCTGAATGTGAATCTACAAAAAAAGTGAACATTATTCTTCACCTTTCATCTCCGGCCCTGCGTCAAATTTACTCAGCTAAAAGGCCGGTGATTATAGAGAAGTGAAACATAATACAATAATAACATTTTTAAGAGCCAAAAGATTGATTTTTAGAAGACGCTCATACATAACAATAGCGAAGCATTGCCGGGTCTGCTAGTTCTTTATAAAGTAATAATTTTTCAGTTGTACCAAGAGCTCGTAAGGGCCCTTATGAGCAGCTCTTGGTATAATTAATTTTTTTTATTATAAAATATAGCGGTCGTGCCCCCCAGAAACGATCTGCCGAGAAATAGAGCGATGAGGGAGGTAAAAAAAAAAAAAACAAAGCCCGACGAGCCATTTTCACTGAAGAGCAAAGTTTACATTTATTAGTTGTAAATGTGTTTTTGTGTTAGGTTAAAACTGTCAAATTGATAGTAGTGACTTTGTCCCATTGTAACAAGATACATTGTATTAGTATCACTCTCATGTTGACAGTGACTTTCTAGTATTAGCAATACTGTCAATTATCGCAGTCCTGCCAATTATCAAAATCCTGTCACAGATAAAAAATTTTAAAATAAAATAGAACTCGTAGTTTTCAGTATTGCAGTAACCTTCTACGCCGGGCTTTCGAATAAAATCAAAAGCAATAACATTATTTATTGTATGCTCGGATCGGTGCAGCAAGCTGTGTCTGACGCGAACTGTGGTGATCCGTTGTAAAAAACTTGAGCTAGGAAAGAAACCCTAGCTGTCTGTTTTCAGATCTTTGTCCCCATTCCCTTCTATGATCATGAGTCTTGGGTAATGACAGAAATAGTGCCGAAATGAGATTCTGAGAGGGTGGGACAGGTGTTCCTACTAGATAGTGTTCAGCATCACAATAAGGCAGTCTATAGGTGCTGAACCGCTACTACTTCGCATTGAGAGGCCTAAGGTGCATTGGTTTGTCCACGTATACGGATTCCGCAAAACCGTCTTCCTAGGCAGTTGCTATTTTCTAAGTCGGTGGTTGGGTTAAGTCACGTGGCAACGTGCTGAGTGGGGGTAGGGGGGGGGGGGCAAAAACATGAACTTGGTCGTAAGCCCACAAGAAAAAAAAAATGGGGTTAGGTCAGGTGACCGTGGAGGTCGTGAAGAAGAGGAGAAGTATGTCTCATAAGAGACCAAGGATCGGCCTAGACCTATGTGGCTAGATTACACTGATCATCTGGGTTCGAGTCGCTTGGGTATTACCATTGAGGACGTGAACCTGATGGCGGAAAATCTCGAGCGCTGCTCCGCGACCTTAACGAATAAGCAGGTTTGAAAACTAAGTAAACATTTTTATATATTATTGGCAGCCCTGTCATTTATCACAGTCTTATCACAGGCGAAATTTTATAATTAAAATGGAATTTACAGATTCGCCTGTTGTGGCACCGTCGTATGACGGGCTTTAATACTAGTCTTTTAAAATTGGTTATGCTAGTTCTTCATCTTCAACGGTATCAGGTTTTTTTGCTGCCCCCACTTCTATTGAAGAAGTCTCTTCTGTAATTTTTCAAATTAAATCTTCCCCTATTCCCTATCCACTCGAGTTTAGATCGGATATTATCATTTCTCTGCGGCACGCGCTTACTTCTCCTCTTTCGTTGATGTTCAATCACTCGGTGATGTCTGGAACTTGCCCTAAAATGCTTAAGTTAACCCGAGTAACCCCCATCTATAAAAAAAGGCGACCCTAAGCAATTTGTTAATTATCGCCCAGTTAACGCGCTTTCCACCTTTGCAAAGATCTTTGAAAAACTCTACTTTATTCGTTCATCCCAGTATATTTACGACTCTGGGTTCATAAGCTCCTGCAAACATGGCTTTGTACCGAAACGGAATGTAGAGACGGCATGTTACGGACTAGTAGAATATGCTTCGTCTGAAATGGCGGCCAACAAGTTCGTGGGTGTCGTTTTCATTGATATTTCGAAGGCGTTCGATTCCTTGTCCATTCCACTTTTAATTCACAAATTATCGCATTTTTTATAATGTTTGTGGCCTCCCTTGCGCTGGTTAACAAGTTTTCTAACGCAAAGGAGTAATTATTTATTCTATTTCGGCGAGTCTTCTGCGACGCTTTTCACGAATCTCGGGTTCCCCAGGGGTCTGTTCTTTCTCCCCTGCTATTCAAGTTGTTCATCAATGATCTGCCACGAGCATTTTCTTCTATTTCTTATATCAGGATGCTTATGTATGCCAAAGACGTCACATTGTTATCGTCCAGCACCGCAATTAGGATGTTATTTTATCATCGCAATAAATTAAATATTCCCAGTAGTTTACCAGGTTTTTACGATAATCAGCTGATAAAAATGGTGGTTTCTTTCAAATACCTAGGGTTGATTATCACACATGATCTAGCTTGAGATCAGCACATCGATACTTTATTGGTGAATCTAAATAGTAAGCAAGGAATGATTTCCAGATTGCAACACTTGCCATCGAATATTCTTCTACCTCTTTAATATTCATGGTTACACTCCTCCCTTTGTTACTGTGTCATTTTCTGGGGATCGTCCTCCTCTTCTAGTCTTAATCGTTTGTTCAAACTTCAGAAATGGTTCCATGGAACCCTACTTGGTGTTCCCAAGTTTTTTTCTGTATCTTCTTACTTTACCTCTATGCGCATATCTTCGATTTATCAAATATTTTTTATATAATCATGTACCATTATTTATAAGAGTTTGAATAAATAATAATGATTATAAACTGGAGATGCTCTCCAAGCATAGGAAATGATTTTTCGATTGAAAAATGGAAGGAAAAATTCTGCGACCTGGATTCGAACCTGGAAAGAGTTTGAATTCCTTACTGTTGTTAACTTCAATCGTAACCGTCGTTTACAACCGTGATCAGCATAACTACTCCACTCGCGGATTGATCGATATTTCCTTACCCTTTGCCAAACTAAAACTACAGACGTCAATGTATTACAATCGTTGAGTAAGGCGATCAGAGAGCTGTTTCTATCGAAGGAACCAATAACAATGAAATTATAAGAAAACCTTGAGAGAAAAATTATGTCGTCACTTTTTCCTTTATTTCAATTAATTTTCCTCTCAAGGTTTCCTTATAATTTCATTGTTATTGCTTCCTTATCCAACCATTCTCATATCCTAATGTCGCTACTGTATAACTTATTTATTTACTATTTGTTATTTCTTCTTCCAATCATGTTCTCATTCTGTACCATATTTTCTGTATACAGGGTGTTTCATAATTATGTACAATAAATTTAGTGACATATTCTTCAGGTCAAAAGAAGACGAAAATGTTCTATAGCACTTTGTCTGGAAACGATTTGTTTGCGAGTAATCCAATATGATAGAGTAGGGAAGCACGGTAGTTAGCGGACGATATTTTAGCAGTTCCAGCGTTTCGACCCAACACTAGGTTGAGTGGTTTGTTCCATTTAAACCTACTTTAGGGTTGTTCCATTAGTTGTGTACGGTTGTTTCCATTACTGTACATCCACAAGGAATATCAATTTCAGAACGTTTGCGTGCTTTGACATACGCATTACGATTTACGTAAAAAAAGTCATGTACACGTATTCCAGTGCAGAATACGCTGACATGCACCTAATGTATGGTCTTGCGGACGGAAATGCTGTGGAAGCAAGAAGACTCTACCAAGAACGCTTTCCGAATAGACGTTTACCAAATAACCGAACATTTGTATCTGTCGACAGACATTTGAGGGACCGTAGTTCCTTTGGCCGTCAGACAGGACTAGGGCGGCCTGTAGCATATTCTACGGATGAGGAGGATGTGATAATTGACATCATACATGATGAACCACAGACAAGCACCCGTCGTATTTCTTCCATGGTACACATTCCGCACTCATCTGTTTGGCGCATTCTTCACCGTCAGCTTTTGCATCCATACCACCTGCAACTGGTTCAGGCACTGAACCCAACGGACTATCCACACCGACAACGATTTTGCCAATGGATACAACGTCGTCATGCTGCAGACCCTAGTTGTCTCAGCCAGATACTTTTCACGGACGAAGCAACCTTTACCCGGACAGGAATCGTAAATTCTCACAACCAGCACCATTGGGCAGATGCTAACCCGCATGTTACCAGAACTCGAGCGCATCAAGAGCGTTTCTCCGTGAACATTTGGTGTGGAATTGTCGGAAATAACTTAATTGGCCCTTATGTGTTGCCGCCACGATTGACTGGACGAACGTATCTTTTGTTTCTGCAGAATGCATTGCCAGAATTACTGGAAGATGTTCCTCTTTTGATAAGATCTAACATGTGATTCATGCATGATGGCGCTCCAACACATTTCAGCCATGTTGTGCGAGCACACCTTAATGCTGCATACACGATTCGGTGGATAGGTCGAGGTGGACCGGTAGCCTGGCCTGCAAGATCACCCGACCTTAATCCCTTGAACTTTTTTCTGTGGGGTCACGTGAAAACGATCGTCTACAGCACAGAAGTTCCTAACATTATGGATCTGCGACAACGAATTGAAAATGCATGCCAAACCGTTCGTAATGCTGGCGACGAACTCTTCCATGACATCAGACGGTCGCTCATGCAACGAGCCGAAGCGTGCGTGCGAGCTGGTGGCGGGCATATTGAACAATTCCTGTAATTTGGAGCCACGGGTTTAGTTGGCTGTATCGCGTAAATAAATCGTTTCCAGACAAAGTGCTATAGAACATTTTCGTCTTCTTTTGACCTGAAGAATGTCACTAAATTTATTGTACATAATTTTGAAACACCCTGTATAAAGGTTTATGCCCTCTTGTGTGTATCCTTGATAAAGCCCGGAATAAATGGCGAAACTAGTCGGAAACTCTGTTCTCCCTTTGTTGTGTTGTAACGTCTGTACCAATTTTGTCGATGTTTTACTTTTACCGGGGTAAAAAATTGGGCGCAGTTGCCCGATGAACTCTGCTCCATAACATCATACTCGTTGTTTCGTAGAAGGTTAAAAATTTATTGTTTTCTATGTATCAACATACAAAGGAGGGCCGCCTGCCAGTGACCAGTTATTACCAGGAGGGTCGCACGCATCGGCTCGATTAACCTTCTTCCCCCGAAATTTGCTGTATGAAGTTCTTGGAGTATAGTTAATTGTTTTCACACGTTCTGCGCCCTAATGCTTCCACTTATTGGCGTTTGGACTCTGGTATTACAGGATATTTATTGAATTATTTGGGGTCAGACAAACCTGATAATTATTTAGGAGTTACTACGAGTGATCGAGTTGCTATGCGGATTCCGATTCTATCTACGTGGAAGGAGCATCTTGACTTACTTTGGCGGACACTAATAATTGATAGTACAGGGTAATTATAATTAAAGTTACCATTTCAAAAATCGATAATTGGAAAACTACTCGTCAGAATGACCTGATATTTTAGCAGAACAATTGTGAGGCAATAGAATTTTGTTTGGCGCAGGAAAAAAATAGTTTCAAAATCTGCCGATAGATGGCGCTGGCAGGGTAATGTCAATAAAGTTCTAGATTAAAACTAGAGCTTTAAATATCAGGGGAAAAACCAAAAATGGATTCGTGAACCACAGGAATGTTGTTAGGCAAAAGGAAACAATAGAGTTCAGGGGTTTACGAAAAATTTATTACCGAAAAGACAAGAATACGTGTTTACAGCGACAACGGTGATAATGCCAAAAAAATAGAGCCTAATGAAACAAACATCTTACTGATTATTAAGGCAGAAGTTGTTCGATATGCCCTCCGCCTTGGTCCGCTACTAATTGGAAAAGCAAAATGGCATGCTCCACAACAGAGCAGAGGGTATCTGTACTGATGCAATGGATGTGGTGTGATGCTTGCTTTAAAGTCGGCTAGATTCTCAATCCGCCCGCTGTAAACAACGTTCTTCAGTCATGAAGCATTCAAGCAAAGAGCTGGTGCTCTGCATTTTTATGGCAGCTATGTCTGCGGTGCGCATGTCATGTATTAGTAATTTGCATCTCCAGACAATGTGAACCTTGCCAGCGCCATCTATCGGCAGATTTTGCAACTAAATTTTTTTCCTTCGCCAAACAAAATTCCATTGCTTCACGATTATTCTGCAAAAAAACATCAGGTCATTTTGATGAGTAGTTTTCAAATTATCGATTTTTGAAATCGTAACTTTAATTATAATCACCCTGTATTTGTGTTTTTGTCATCTTCCCAGTCGATCCATCTGTATGTGTTTGTTTTGTTTTGTTTGTTTTCTGTTTGTTCTGGTTTTTTTTGTTTGTTTTTTTGTTTCAACAAGATTGTACTAACACGATTTTTTGTTTCTTAGTATTTTTATGAGCCTTCAGAGATCTAACTTCTCGGTCCATATATACCATTCGGATCTCAGTCGCGCTTTGAGGTATATTCCAACTCTTTATTCTTCAATAAATAATAAAATTAATTACAATCTGTTCATTAATTTCCTCATGCCAAACCAATGCAACGTCATGGCGAATATTGTTATGGAATGATCCTTTTGTTTGAAGAATGTTAAAAAGTTTTTGGCAGTGGTTGCCACAAAAAACAATAAAATTTTGCGCTTTTTAAACAAGTTTTATCTATACGCAGCCCGAGACAAACACAAACATCCATGCCTACAGCAGGATTCGAACCCACGGTCAGGCGGACTCGAGAACTAGAAAGCCTACGCCCTCTCGGCCACCTGGCCGGCTAATTAAACAATAGAGAAGTGTATTCGTGTTTATTAAACCACAGTATGAACTGCAATTTCGGAATAAATGAATCCTGCAGTTAAGATAGTCATGAGTTTTTCTCCATATAATGTTCGGCAGATGAGAATTCCTCGAATTGGAGCTCGATTCCTCAGGGCTTGACGGACATGTTGCTGAAGAGGTTGGAGTTAAATCGAACGTTGTTGTCGTGATATGTAGTTTGACGGTAGTACCAAAGTTTTTAGCAAAATAGACTTTAAATTATGGTTATTGCGGAACTGTATTATTATTGAAGCATGCATATTGCTCTATTGTGGAATCTCAGAAACGAAGATTAAACTGATAAGTAGACTAATGAAAGTGAAAGCTCTACCTGGAACATGCATATTTTATGGCAAGCTTTATTGCTTTGCGACTGATCAATCATTTGTATTGGCTCACTGTTGCATGATAGAGATTGTCTGCCAAGAGAAAATTCGTCGTAATTTTGGTCACCTGCTTGTGAATTAACGTTTGCTATCTTTATATACCTTGAAAAACCTGAATAACAGTTAAATAGATTGGATTTATTCATCTTACAAGAGATTCATACCATGATAAAAGTTTCATGAACTCTAACCCTGATCAGGGGAGCTTGGCACAACATTAAGAGCACATTTATAGCTCTTGTACATTAATAATACAATCATCGTTTAACGGGTTCACCTCATGAATAAATAAAATTGAATGGCATACAAAATGAATGAAAAGAAATGAAAAATAAAAGGCCTAACAATAAACAAAATATCAATGGCAATAGAATAAATAGTTTTACAAATGTGCAGAATGTTTTTATTATACATGTACTTATAAATGTCGGTTATAAATTTAGCCAAATAGTATTACAAAGTCATGCAAAGTTGGTTTTACTTTAGCGAATATGTATGCACTTCTTTCTTTTCGACTTTCTCAGTTGTCTTCTATTAATCTGATTGGCTTAGGAAACCATCACCTGAGAGTGGCATTTTTAAATTCTTTATATACAATTTAATCCTGCATTTTTGTTGGAAAACGCTTTAAAAGGTTGTTACGGTCTTTCTAAACAATGCTTCATTATCCGAGAAAATAGAGGAGAATGGGAGACGTGAGAATGGCTGAAATGAAAGGTCAGAATCTAAACTATTCTGCATATATTAAAAAAATTAACATAATGCAATAAGATTTTAAGAGATTTTAATAAATACAATGAATAGATTTACCTACTGCCACAAGAATTACTCCAACCTGAAATATACAAACAAATAAAAATTAATGGATATAATCATACATGATTAAAATTAAAACTTGCAATTCAAGAGAATATTGGAAAATCTCCTTTCAGAGCTTTTAAAATTAGCCCCAATATAATGCTTAAGTCTAATAGATCTATACAAATTCTTATGGTTAGTAGGTCAATCTGTCTCAAATCAACCGGCATATTTTTCAACATTTTATTTATTTTTACGAAATGTTCCCTATGACTATATGACTTAAAAACTATGGTTTAAAACTTTTTATGAAAATAATTTAATTTGGTGGCCATTTTAAATACACTATCTATCCAAAAGTAATCGGACACTTTCGATTTTAGACGCTCTGTCGAATATCTAGAAAAATACTTGACGAATTACTCTGAAACTTCAGAGTTGTAAGTAGCATGTTAAATCTCATATATTTCAGCGAAGATTTTGCCCCAAAGGCAAATCAGGGACCAGAAACGAAGTGAACCAAAAAAATAATATTTAAGATCATCCTGTAAAAAATAATTGTTGAAATGCCTTGTAGCTGTAGCATATGATTAATAGGCTTCTTTTACTTATCTGTGTATATTTATATAAGAATAGCACGTAAATTCATTGAGATATAAATGTTTCTTAACACAGGTTTCTTTTTTATTTTCAGGCGCTTTATGATGTTCAATATCTCAGAGGTGCCAATGACATCAGGAGAAGCAAGAGCGCATTGGGTGTGGTCATATTTGTCACAAACGTCTTTGACCTCACGACTAATATTGACCAGACCATCCTCTTTGGGCGTAGAATCGGCTCTTCAGTGAATCGGCGATAATTTGTGCTTTGTATTGGGCATTGCTAACAAAATCGCCACCCTCTGTAAGCAGAGGAGGGAGAACAATAGTCCTGTTTCTTTTAAGGGCTCTGACCATACTCCTGGACGGACAGACTCTTGATTTTGTCGTTCTATTTATGATTCCTTAAATCCTTAATAGCCTGTTGTACAGGTTTCTCCACTTACCTTGCGGGATAGACTGTTGTACTTCGTCTTGAAGTGGAGAAACCTGTACGCTGCCAAACTCTTCTGAAGGTGTTTTTTCGTGGATGAGTTGCTGATGGAGGGAGGAAGTTCCAGATGGTCTGGCCGCTTGCAATCAACCGAAGTAGCACTAGCATTTATAGCCATTTTGATGGAGTGAGTAACGTTTTTGATATTTTCATCAATGTCGTTGCTGGTGACGGGTTCCTGATAGGGAATGTTACTATCGTTCATAAGTTTTTTAAAAAATTTCCAGTCTTGCTTATAACAAAGATTTATTCTCAGGTTGATATTTATCCCCTCAAAATTTAGTGCATCTGGTAGGTGATCAGATGATAAAGCGGTTACTGTAAATATATTATAGGGTTTGAAAAACTCCTTGAGAACAGCAATGTCGAGCACGTCACTAGCGGGTGAATGATCGCAGTAGTATGTATCTTCAAAAGGGCTAATGACGGAAGTGTCAATCTAATCTACCATGTACCTATAAAATACCGAGCCACTTAAATTAGTTCATCTGGAGATCCAGTGTGGGTGTTTCGCATTCAAATCACCCGCCATAACGACTGGGGTGGGCCCACATAGTAGTTCATCCAGGTCGCTAGGGTCTAACTTTGCTTGGGTGGGTTGTACAGGGAAGTAAACTTGACCTCTCTAACGACAGCTTCTTTAATGACAATGGAAACTGCTTCCATATTCACAAGGTTAGGTGTGACAATCTTAGTGTGATTTTTACCCCTTTTAACAACAATACTACCCCAACAGAGGCTGGATCTAAAGCTTTTTTAGGGGGGCTATCTTTTCTGTAAACATAGTACCTTGGTAGATTGAAAGCCCTGCTCTGTTTGAGAAGGGTTTCCTACAATAAGGCAACATCGATGTTCCAGCTTATAAGGAAATCAAAATTCGAAACGCTTACGAGGGATTCCTCTCGCTTTCTATATACTGCAACTAGCTTACCTTGATTTATTACTTTGTAGGGATGTCTATCCATGATTATTTCCTTGTCTCAGTTTAAGTGGTCTGCGGCATTATTTTGCCACTATCCTTTAGCATATTCATTAATTTACCCAGATACCTTTGAATTTTAGCCAATTCGTCGTGGTCAACGACTCCCTTACCAATAGAAGCAGAAGAAACTGAAGCAAAATTTCTTCCTTCAGTTACTTTGGAGTTGTATTCCTTTAACTTTTGGGTATTTGGGACACTTAGTATAACTCGATGTGTGCTGGCCTTCACATCGAATACATTTAGGAGGCTCTTTACCTTTTATATTGGTGCAGTCCCTTGACTAGTGGTCGCCTCTGCACTTGTTACAACGTGGCGACTCGGTGCAGCCGTGGAACACATGCCCAAAACGTAAAAAACCAAGGAGTAGAATTTTAATGGACTAGAACAATCGACAATCGATCAGTGTAGTGTAAAAAGTTGTACGAGTGGTCCAGGAGCCTTTAGCTCACTTTACACGCTCGCCCAAAAAGTAAACCAAGTGAGGTACACTGAAGTAGGAAAGAAGCCTGATGAAGTCATCCAGAGAAGAGTCCCTTCATGGTAGGGACGAGAATCGAATAGTGGATTGACAAATAGCGAATCCGAAAAACTAGGATCTAGCAGATCCAGTACTTGGGGAACTCGGCCTTGTTAATGTTTTCGAAATTGACATCCAAGATATGACGGGGTCTTCGAAACCTGAGGGAACTTCTGATAGTGAGTGAGTGATCGAGGATACCAACAACCAGGGTATTTTCATGATGTTCCATCTTGGGCAGCATGTTTTTGAGAAGTGTTTGAACATAGGAACCAATGTTGAGCAACATCCCCAGATCTTCATAGATACATAGATTGTAGGCAACTCTTCTGTCAAGTTGAGCAATGAACCGGAGGTTAACATTTTGGAAGCCCAAGCAGGCATACCGTGAAGTAGAATAGCACGAATCACCACTATCTTGTATAACAAGAGTTTGCTGTCCACTCTGAGAGCGCTGTTTCGCCCCAGTAGCGAGATGAGACTAAATTTCGCTTTCTTAGCCTTGTTAAGCGAATATTGGACATGGTCGTTCCATTTGAAATTGGAAACAATCACAACTCAGAGGTACTTAGAATTTTTAACCCACTTAAGCTTCCTACCATATAGGATGAGGGGCCTTGGAGGGTTTTTGCGTTTGCGTGTGATGAACATGGCTTTACATTTGTTAACATTCAGCTGTAAACACCACTTATATTTATTTCACATGGGATAATTGTGGCGTGGCCAGCCTTAAATTCCGTGCCAGCGGCGCTGCATCGAGCTCTAGTTAAGCTAACTCCAGCAAGGTTCTCCAGAAATCACTTTTCATACGTGAGAAATAAAGCGCGGTTTACGTTTCTCCAGAAGGAGTTGCTGAGCATGCCCTTTCCATTAGACGGCTTCCGGCTCAGCTTCTCTCCTCTAGTGTGCCGAGTACCGAGATCGAGATGAACAGCAAACAGAAAGAATCGTTTTTTCTTTTACTCTGTCATATGCGACGAAGGCGAATGAATAGATATCATCGTATGCAGATAGTGAAACGAAGATGGGAAATTGGAGAAATCATGTTGACGATTTTGATGAACGAAACTTGAACTTATCGATGTAGAAAGGTTGGAGATGGAGAAATAATCAGTTGTAGCGCTATCAACACAGCGAAGAATGGGCCACGTTGTCAGCCATGTTTCAAATCGTCGCGCGTTCGCATTGCATTGTGAGATAGCTGGCCCGGGCCAGACGCCTTGGCATGGTTGTGATAGCGTGCCATGCTGGCTCACTTTCAAAGGATGTGGCACTGTCCAGCTCGCATTGGCTCAGTTTGCATTCAGATCTAATAAAACAAAATAACCGGGCGAGTGCGGGCTGGCTCGGTTTGAATTATCCCATGTGAAATAAGTATTAGAGAACCAGCTCTCACACGGGTGTAAAGCTTTCTGCAGACGACTGATGACGTGGACTGGTTTACGTGCCCAGGTCATGATGGACCCGTCGTCAGCAAACAAGTAAAGATTGTACTTTGCAAACTTAAGATAGTCGTGGATAAACGAAATTGAACAAGGCAGGCCCAAGACAGAGCCTTGGGAAACACCAGACAAGGAGTCACTAGAACGTTAACAACCGAATTTATATAAAAATTGAGACAACGTGATGAGTCAGCAAAAACATAATGACGGCCCTAGCCAATCTGGAGTGAAGTAATTAAGGGAAGACCGGATAAAAGAGCATCCTTACAAACGATCGAAACAAAGTGGGTCAAAACTACGCACAAACACCTCATTACATCCATCACCTACAAATGGGATCACACCGACATATGAAAGTATGTCTTCACGACAGATAACTTTGTTTGAAGTTCGATCATGCCTACAAGATAAAATTTTATTATTTTGCCCTCCGATCCTACCCTTAAATATCATTCGTCTATCATCTCTGCCGTAAACAAATCCCCCCGATTTAAATACCTCCGACACCTTATTCCACGCAACCCTCGTCCTCCTACCCTTAATGCCCTCGTCAAAATCCACAAGCCCAATATGCCTATAAGACCATTGTTAATTACACCCCTGCCCCTGTCCATCGCGTTGCTAAGTCCGTCTCCTCATTTCTTTTCAACCTTAAACTATTCCAAACCCCTATAATGTCCAGAATTCTATTACCCTCACTGAATCTCTCTCCTCCTTCCACACTAATGAATACCTTTCCCTCATAACACTTGATATTACTAACCTATATACTAACATCCCTGTCCCAGAATCCCTCTCTATCCTTGGAAACCTCCTGCTCTCATCCTCATTTCCCGCTCATGACTACGTCGACCTAAACTCTATCTTCACTGTCATTTCTAACCAGAATTACCTTTCCTTTATTAATATCTTCTATTCACAAACATCCGGTTTAGGAATGGAGTTCCCATTAAGTAGCTTTCTTTCCGAAGTCTTCCTCCAGAACCTTGAACTCACCTTTGTCTCTCCCCTCCTCTCTAACTCCACCATTATCTCATACTTTCGATACGTTGATGATATCCTATTATTTTTGATTCCCGTTTTACCTCACCCGTTGACATTGCTAACCTTTTCAACACTTTCTCACCCCACATTCAGTTCACCTTTGAAACCAAATCTAACCGCTCTCTTCCATACCTCGATATCCTCATCGCCTAATAACCCCTCCAGCCACTGCTTTTCCTTCTCTGTCTACTGTAAACCCACCATATCTTCTAATTTATTCCATTGTTCCTCTTCACACACTCCTATCCATAAACAAGTCTCCCTCCGTTTTTTCATCGACTGTGCCCTCAAGTTACCCCTCAGTCCTTCTTCCCGTGCCACCGAATACCGAACTATACGTGCCCTCGCCTTAAAGAATGGCTAAACTGCTTCCACCTTCTCCAACGAAGAACACTTGCTCTCTCCAACCCTAAACCTCCTCACCCATCCACATCCAAGAAATGGGTGCCCTCAATTTTACCGCCTTTCCGCCTTCCTCTCCTCACTCGGCCTCCAACTTTCCTACCGCTCATCAACCCCATGCTTTCGCCTCTTAATCCCCTCCTCCAAACAGAAACCGACAATTTCTCCCGTTCCGGAGTTTATAGATTAGACTGTGGATTTTGCGATAAATACTATATAGACCTGTCGTCTCGCAATTTCAATAAACGATTCAAAGAACACATGGACTCCTACAAGAAACAAGATAATAATTCACACTACGCGATCCACCGTGCCCGCACGGGACATGCCCCAAAAGAGCAAAGTAAAATTATGACCATTCTCCATCTATGCAATGACTCATTCAAGACCGCCCGTCTTGAAGCTATTGTGATCTTTGAAGGTAAGATCTCCTCTCCAGATCTGCTCCTCAATTTCCAAACCGTTTTTGATATTTATGCAATTTTAAAATCTTTATCCGATATCTTGTAATTTTTCAAATTTGTATATTTACTTTCATTTCCATATCTTATTGATACCTTAGTTTATGTTAACTCTGGATGAGTCTTTTACTAGGTCCGCGATTTCAATTTTGTTTGTGTTATGACATCACTTTTTCCTTTATATTTCAATCAATTTTCCTCTCAAGGTTTCCTTATAATTTCATTGTTATTGGTTCCTTATCCAACCATTCTCCTTCCAATGTCGCCACTGTATAATTTATATTATTTACTATGTTATTTCTTCATCTAATCATGTTCTCATTCTGTACCATATTTTCTGTATATAAAGGCTTATGTCTTCTTGTGTATATCCTCAAGCTACTTCTGTACAAGTCGATTATCCGGACCATACCACTCTATGGCATGCCAGCGTGGGTGACCATCTATAAAACCAGATGGAGTGAACAACAGTCATTCCAGAATGTTACCCTAAGGACCATTGCCTGATGAGGACAGAAGGACAGTGAAAATCCAATCCATCCACTTGGATTTAAACATGGCCCATATCGGAAAGTTTATACAGGATCTCATTTTGATTATGATACAGAAGATGAAGATTCACAACAATAAACTTGTGAATGGGATACTGAAGAAATCATTGAATATGAACTGGCATACGAGGTATCGTAAACCGAGGAACGTTCTTGACGTCAATTTTGAAGATATTAGCAACATCTCTTTCCCAGACTACTGGAAGATGTGATAATCTTCTTTCTCATTGTATTTTTATTTCGTTTGTATTTTGTTTCTGACAGTCGTCAATTTTCTTTTCTTTTTTATATAATGTGGAAGACCGCTTGAGTTTATCAGGCTTCTTGACTACCTCTGTCATAGATATTTGAGTATGCAGTGGAAAATAACATAAATTAAAATAAAAAGAGCAATGTAGTCATATCATTAAATATTTATTTAGTAAATTTCATAAAAGAAAAGTAATAAAAACAAAGAGGCATAAAGAAAATAGAAGTTCCCCTTCCTTATGGGAATGGAACTCTCTGAACGTATCCTTTAACATGAGAATTTATGTTCATCGGATAAAAATCCCTATGGAACATACAGCCACTGAGGGAAAGATATAATTGTATAAACTGAATTGTTTCTTATTAGGTATTCGATTAATAAACATGAAACAGTAAAAAACTCAAATGAAACAGTAAGATAAGTCAATGCCCGGGATAAACCGCGGACTGACATACAGTCTTTTAAGAAGCTGCAATAGCAGGATTAACGTGGCGGCAAACGCAGCTCACGACAATAACTTGAAAGTAACATGGCTTAGAGGAAATTTCGTTGTAGAATAAAAAGGGCTATATGTAGGGCTACTTCCCCAGTAAACAGCGACGCAATGGCATTCAATGACAAAGGAGTCAAACGCTGCTCCTGCAATATACAAGGAATAGATATCAGTCACACATACGCAATAAAGACGCGCTCAAGACTCGGCCTGGGAGGAAAGTGAATTTAGCCAGGAGAGAGAACATAGAAAGCATCAATGAGAATGAGCCAGCTTATCTCTGTTTTTTGTAAATGGCACATAGGTCATCTTGCAGGTATGCCCTTAGTCCCCAGGGCATTACCACTATCAACGCTGTGGAACATAACTCAGGTCCTTCTATGCTTCCCCATCGTGGGTCCGGTTGAAGCCAATTGGGTATGCCATCAATAAGCACTAAGTTGCAATACGCCGGGCCTGGCAATAGAAATTCGTGAAGCCACAATTCCGGATGAAAGCCTTCGTTTCCAACGTGGGCGCCATTGCTTGTAACCTCTTCTACGGGAGTGAAGAATGGCACGCTGTAGCTGCTCGTTGGACTGGCTTCATTCCTTATCTCTCCGTAAACGTCTTGTTGGGTTAGAGCTCCTGCTCGTCCAGGCTCGTTTCCAATCTCCTGGATTAGTCCTCCTTTAAAATCAGAAAGGGATAGTTCGGTACACAGGGACTGCGACGAGAATTCGTTGCCACTTTTAGAGTCTCTTGAAAATGGCACAGTAGGCGGAATAGCTAAGGAGACACTCGACGAAGCACTCGTGCTCATCAGAATCCACGTTTCTGAATATTCGAAGCACTGACTTCCTCGGAAACTCTCATGAGTGTCTTTCTGTCAAAAAGTCTGCCTTCTTGTTCCTCTCCGCTTGACTGGCTCATCCTTTCTGTCTCTTTTTTCGCTTTGCGCTCCACGAGTCTCGTATTTCGCACTTTTGCGCATCTTTTCTTCTGTTCCGTGTAACGGAATCTTGTTCTGCCATCTATTGCCAAAATAATGCGCACTGCACTTATTAATATTACAGTTATCGCTTGTGGCAATAGATGGAGCCTGGGCTTTATGGTCCCTGCGTGCCTCGTGCTGTGACGAACTCCGACCACCCGCGCTCGCGCTATTGCTCCCAATAGCTTGTGACAACCTCAGTGTAATTCTTCTGGAATTTATTCTGGTTCGATGAGCTTTGCAAAAGTGCTGCTTTTGTCCCATCCTAACAAATGTACACTTTACTGTTGATTGTCGATTGTGCGTATCTTTGATAAATCCGGCAATAAATGGGGAAACTAGTCGGAAACTCTGTTCTCCCTTTGTTATGTTGTAAAGCCTCTACCAATTTTATCGATAGAAACAGCACTATGTACCCCTTACTCAACGATCTTCACTAATTTAATGAACAAATTAATGACTAGTAGAAATGATTTTATATTGTAAAAATTCAGTTTAAATAAATTTTAAATACAGAGTGCGCGTGAATTTTCAATTTACGAGCTAGTATTCATATGGCAATCCATCATCCCCGGAGTTTGCTGTAGGAGAAGGAGACGAAACCAGATTCAACATCATACCATTCAAAAGCGGCAATCTCAACAAGTGAATCGACATGCATTCATTAATCACATTAACAGTTTCTTCCTTTCTATCTGAATTAATTACTTCTGAATTTGAAGAAAACAATAAATTAATGTTCCTGGTTTTAGTGATAATTAGGAATAATCATCCCCTGTATTTTGATACTTATAGGAAACCCTCCCATCACCTCAATTACATTCCCATCGATTCAAGCCTCCATTGAACCAAAAAAATTCAGCTATTCTTTTCATGCTACATAGAGCACTCAAAATCCCATTAAACAATTCTTCATTCAAAAAAGAGATTGTTTTGATTAAAAAAAATAGCCAAGAAAAACGGGTATAACTCGAAAATGATTGACGATTATTTGAGGTAGAGGAAGTTAAAAAAATTTTTTTCGGACATAACTACTCTACACCCCATCAAAGATAAGTATAAAAACCATATCCGTTCCTAACAATAAACTTCTTATTAAAAATTTAAATTCAATTTTCAAGCAATATAACATTTCTCTTTCTTTAAGCAACCCTAACCAAATACAAAATTGCTGGGCTACCCCAAAGATAGGGTACCAGATTTACAAAAGGAAGCATCTACGTCACCTATTGTGTGCAATGTCCTATGCATTATAAAAGTCAGGTCAAACGCAGTTTATCCAGATTCATGGAACATCTCCACCACAGAAGATTCGGTAGAAGCAGTCAATCAGCCATAGGCAAACATTCAATCAAGACGAGGCACGATTTTTCCATGGACAACTTAAAATTGTTACAATCTATCTATAAAAAACACTTGCTAGATGCTTTTGAGAGATTGGCTATCCATAAATCCAAATCAACATGTTATTAAACTCTGACTTATCCCCTATTGGTGGTGGTCTCAACTAACCAACGAATAATACTCTTTTTGTTTTATTTTCTATTATTGGCTGCATTGTGTTTCTCTCGCTATATATAACGCTTTTTTTTTATTTCGTTTGTATTTTCTTTCTGACAATCGTCAATCTTATTTTCTTTTTTTTATTTTCTTCCAAGTTGTATTTTTCTGTTATTTTTGTTTTTCTTATTTTCTTTATTGCTTTTGTTGTGGTGAAAGAGCCCTTGTTTACACCTAATTTAGCTTCTTTAATTATTCGCTTGTAGTGATCAATTAACCCCATTCTTAATAAATTCTCAGCATCTTCTCAAGTGACATTTTCTATTTTAACATGACCACAAGGTATTTCGATATCTTCTTCTTTTATTGTCTTTCTACAGTACTCTCTTCTGTCTCCAAAAGTCTCTTGGAGCAACCATTTTATTTTTCCTCCGTTTCTTCCATTTTCTCTGTCTTTTTATTTATGTGCATAGATCCGGCCTTGGTGTTAACTCCTCGCTGTTCAATGAATCTTTATATTTATTCATCCCTGTTAGCGCATCGCCTTCTTTGGATAATATTTTTAACCGACGAAAAAAGGTTATCAATTCGATACGTATGTATGTAATATTGTTGGAATTGCACAATTGTCATATATGTTAGTCAATGTGGACTTCTAAACAAGTATGCCAAATTTCATAAGTGTGTGTATGCGAAATTAACTTCTTTGTTGACACAGGTTCAAGTAAAAGTCTAATTGGGAAAGAGGTGATAGAAAAATTAAGGGAGAGGCAATTTCCGATTACAGAGATTAATAAACCAGATCTGAATTTAATGGGTGTTATGGGCCATGCCTTCTCAACATCAGGAACGTTTAAATTGCAATTAAATTTTGGGAAGTGCCATTATGAAATAGAATGCTATGCATGGGATAAATGCCCAGGTTTAACCTATGATGCCATTTTGGGAAGGGATATGCTAGGACAGCATGGATTCGTAATAGACTTCTGAGGTAAACATATGTATGATGGGAAAAACAGGATTACATTCAGAGGAAACAATTCTTCACATGGTGCTTTCCATCAAATATCTTCGGTAATTGAATACATAGAATATGTTCCTGTTTGTATAACAATGACACTCTGTTTCTTCCTATTTAGGAATGTTATGTGAAGGCAAACTTTTGGTAAAATGCAAAAGAGGACAACTAGGAAGCTTTAGAACTCCCAGTTTAATAGGAGCCAACTTATTGGTGACTATACTGAAAAGGAAAATTGTACCAAATAGGGTATTAAATTTTTCAGGAGAACCTTTGAAAATTAATAAAGGGAAAGTTGCAGGAAGAATTTTCGGAATAGAAAGGGATCAGGGAGAAAGGATAAACATTGTAGATGAAGGCATAGTGCAAGAATTAAACAGGCAGAAAATCTTAAGGTTATTCGAATTATCGCATATACCTGAAACAGAGAAACAACATCTGAGTCCAATTTATGTAAAAACGTGGAGGTATTTGCAAAACACGAGTTTGATGTGGGTCGCTGTACTCTGGCACGGCACGAGATAAATACTGGATTGAAAATATCGACTGCCTTATGCACAGCAGGGGATCATGGATGAATTAATAAATAACGTTACAGAGTGGCATAATTGAAACTTCTACGTCACTATGGTCAGCACCAGCTTTACTGGTGAAAAAAAAATGGCAGTTATAGATTTGTCGTAATTTTAGGAAACTAAATCATATCACAAAAACTGATCCATATCCTCTTCCCTAAGTATCAGAGATCCTGGCTGAGATGGGGGTGCGGAGGATTTTTCTGTAGTTGATATGGCTCAGGGTTTCCACCAACTAGAAATAAAGGATAAGGAAAAGACTGCATTTAGTACTGTTAACGGGCATTATTGTAAAAATAAAATATTATTGTATTATAAAATATTGCTTATGGGACTGAAAAACTCTCCCTCGGTTTGGCAAAGGGTGGCGGATTTCGTGATTTGGGGAGTAAAAGGAGACTTCTGTCTAGTCTATATTGTCTTCCTTAAGACATTTGATGAACACTTGAATCATCTGGTTTTTTTATTTAACAGATTGAGGGAGGTTAATTTAAAACTGAAATCCCAAAAACTCCAGTTTCTGAAAACACAAGTTAAATTTTTAGGACACATTATGTCAAGGGATGACATCTTACCTGATCCAGGAAAAATCAAGGTTGTAAAGGATTTCCCAGGCCCTCTAATGTAAAGTACGTTCGGGCATTCCTAGGGTTTGCAGGCTACTTTAGAGGGCATATCTAATCATTTGGAAAGACTTCAAAGCCTCTGTCAGATCTCACTTGTAATGTACGAAATTTGAATGTACTGACGACACAGAGAGGGCATTCCAGGCTTTAAAAATAAGCTTATTTCAGCCCCCTTATTAAAGAGCCCTGATTTTGAACGGGAATTTATTCTTTTTACAGATGCTAGCAGCACAGCAGTAGGGGCAGTGCTATCACAGGTCTTTGAGGGAAAGGAGCATCTCATTTCTTTTGCCAGCAGGTTGTTGCAAAAGAATGAGATCGAATATTCAACAATTGAAGGCGAAGCCTTAGCCATTGTCATGGCAGTTAAACATTTTTGTGTCTATTTATATGCCTCACATTTCACTGTTTACAGCGATCATTGACCATTGATTTGGATGTTTAAAATGAAGGATTCATTTTCCAGCTCAGCAAAATGGGGGCTAGCCCTTCAACAATATCGGTTTGATATAATTCACAAAGCAGGGAGACATAATGCAAATGCTGATGTTTTGAGCTGCATAACAGTTAATAATGTCGCAGATTATTTTCCTACTGTTTCTCGCGAGCATGTAGCGATACAGCAAAGGAAGGGGAAGATAAGTGGAGAAAAATAATAGAGCACATAGAACAGGGTAAGAAATATAAAATATTTACCCCAGGTCTGGAAAATTGAAGATTTTTCCCTAGAAAATGATGGATTTTGTATAATGTGAAGAAGGCACAATCGGGAAGAGAGTCATGGGAACGATTGATTGTGCCAACTGTATTTATAGGGCATATACTATGCATTTTTCATGATGTCCCGACGAGCGGGCATTAGAATGCAAAAAAAAATGAAAAAAATATAAGCAAACTACTGGCCGAAAATGCATACAGATGTTAGCAAATATTGTTTTGAGTGTGACAGCTGTCAGCGAACGGCACCTCCCAACAAGTGTAAAGAGCAGCCTCTGTTAAAATTTCCGACGGCAAAGAGGCCTTTCCAATGCGTGGTCATGGATGTCCTCGGACCACTGACAACGACAATGAATGGCAATAAATACATCCTTGTTTTGGTGGACCATTTTTCTCGTTTTTGTGAAGCCGTTGCATTAAGAGATCAAAAGGCCAATACAATAGCGAGGGCGTTGGTTCATAATATTTTTAACCACTATAGCAAACAGGGGTGCGAATTTCACCTCTGCCCGAATGAGGGAATTGTGCAATTTTGGGTGCGAAGAAACTATTTACAACCGCTTACCACCCTGCAGGAACGGAATTACGGAACATTTTAACAAATCACTGATCAGCATCCTAAAACACAGTGTAATTAATGATCAGACAAAAATTGGGATTTATTTTTATCATTTTCAATTTTCGCATATAACACGACTGAGCATGAGTCCACAGGGGAGATACCTTTTTACCTTTTTTTTGGCAGGGAACGGTCAATACCTCTTGATATTCTAACAGGACCACAAAGGATTTGCTATGACTCAGATCAGAACTTTAGCAGTGTGTTGAAACTAAGACAGCTTTGAGAGTAACTGAAGAGCAAGCAAATAAATGGAAGTTTTTCCATAATAGAAGGCACAAACCCTATAATTTTAAGGTTGGGGATGCAGTTTATTTGGCTATTGTGCAAATAAAACCAGGGCTGTCTAAAAACTTGCATGCAAATTTCGAAGGACAAGATGAAATCCTCACTAAATTCTCCATGGTAAATTTTCTAATTAAAATATGCAGACTGGAAAACACTATTAGTACATGCCAATCGCTTTAAATGAATGCTAGGTTCCACAAATCTGAGAAAAGATGGTGTGGAGGAATATCGCAATAGAGAGAGTTGTTGCAGCAAGGAGGTCAGCGAGTGTGAAACCCAACCCCCTTATTGGGTTGAGGAAGAAATTCTTTTCCCGAGAACCATGTAACAAGAGGTCCCATCGCAGCCTCAGCCAAACATAGATAACGTGCCTAGAGCAACGATGAAGCCCAGAGAGGAGTAGACTCTCCCTTCTAGAGGGATCTTGCGCATGCCGCAACAACATAATTAAAATCTTAGGAGTAGAGGTCTGCTGGGAATTTCACCTAGGACACACGCATCTTTTAGGGACTCTGAATCTGACAGAGGACAATCCAATATCACATTAGCAGTACAAACTCTAGCAGAAGCTGAAACGAACGCTATTGGGAATTGTACGCATACATTTCCTTTGTTTGGACTGTTTGTGAGAGAAAAATTCGAATCATTGGTGTGAGATGTTGTGGTTAGTATGCAATTGTTTCAGCTGTTTGAATTTGATTAAAATAAGAGCTTGCCTGTTTGTAAAATTTTAAGGAAGCGGGATATTATTGCCCTTTAATGTGCAACTTGGCTTGGATATATGATATTTCTATAGGAATAATTTATTTTAGTTTCCCTAAGCGAATATATTTTATTGCCTCCTAAAAATAAGTGTCCATGCCAACTAAAATATTTCAACGTTTAGGAATAGGTAAACAATTTTCCTTTTCTGTTTTGTTTTCAACTAAGGAATTTGAAAGTGGTTATAGGTAGAATGCGTCATTTTTTGTGCATTGGAAGAAATTATTGTTTGTGGCTATGCACATAACTAGAATAAGTTTTCTTCTTTTTGTTGATAATAAATTTTGTGCAATTTATTCTTTTGCAGTGTAATATACATGTTGTTTCGCAAGCTGCATTATATGAAAGCAATTATGAGAGTGTATTGTATAGAGCGCATTTGTATTTTCTCACTTCCTAAAAAAATAAAGGAGTGGTTTCGAAGTTCAATACAAGAAAAAGAAAAATATCGCTGGATGTTTTAGCAAAGGGATCTTCCTAAGATCTGGTGCATCGTTCTTTAAAAAATGTCATGGTATGTTCATGTGCGTGTTGGCTCAGGAATTGTTCGCATGTAGGTGATCAGTTCTTTATGGCGTTTACTACTTATATGGTTGCACGATAGTTATAAACTGGCCTAGTTACCTTCTGCTCTTATCTCTACAAAAGCAGACGAAGATTTGATTGGAAATAAACTCCCGTCCAGAATAAAGGGGTAAAACAATATAGAGTTACCCTTCCACCACAACAAATTTCAATATGTTGAACAAATTTCATCAGCAGATGACATCTTTATTCACCTGCAAATGCGACATCGATGCTACGAGAATCGTGTGAATCCAACTGAAGGAGATGACACTGCGGATGAGACCCACCATGTATGAATGGAGGACTTCATATGAAATAACTGCGTGACAACACCTGAGACAACAGAGCTTCCCATAACTGAGCATCTAAGTGGCGGAGACGAACCACAAGACCAGCATGGCACCATCCAATAACATTTAACTGGCTGTCACTGATTGAACAGTTTTGGGTGATGGACACTTTAGTTAAATCTGGAACTTCCTTCAGCAGTAATGTATGTATACAATAAATGAGTGTGAATGAACTTTAAATAAAGTATACTAAACGTTATAATTTAAATAAATAATCTAATCACAAATTATCTAATAAAGTATTTAATTAATAAAGTATAAATAATAAAATTATCTGTATTTGAAGAAATAGCTTAGCCTGCAGTAGTGTGTAAGAATTTGAAATATATATGTATGAGAATAATAAAATATTTGACATCATAATTGATATACAAATACATGTAATAATTATGAACAGTATAAGGAACATATTTTGATAGACTTTGATTTTGAAGACAAAAAAAGAAAGGGTAGAGTATTAAGGTACGTCTGAATTGACGATTGAGTGTAAAATAAGTGTTTTGGTTTCGAGTGCTTCTTACTCATGTGAAAAAAAATCTTTCAAACTGTGAAAACCCGAGGACTTGAAATTTGAACTGATTTGAAGTGATTTGTATCTTTTGAAAGACATTGTGACACACCCTTACCCTTTCTCATGTGAAAAAAAATTGGACTGAACGTGAGATAAACCCTTAGACAATTCGTAGACACCTGTAGAGTATTTTGAAATTTATATGTTAGGTTTTATTTATATGTTTTAATGTTCATTTGCTGAAATTATCAATTAATTTTTGCATCATATTGGTAAGTTGACCTTTTGCTCTGAGGCCGGGAAGAAAGAAAACTTCTGGACACCCCCCCCCCAAAGGTACGTGGAGAATGCTTTACATGGTAGGGCTCTTTTAAAGATGGGAAGGAATGTAACGCTCTGCCTAAGAAAATTTATTATAATGTTTAAAGATAATAAAATAAATGAAGAATGGAACAGATTTATAAAAGAAAGAGAGAGAGAGAGAGAGATAGAGAGAGGGAAGAAAATCAACAAGGAAATAGGGGATGTGGAAAGGGTGAATGGAGAGGATGAGAAAGGAAAATCTCTTAAAAAACTGATTTGCTGTTTGAAAGGGGAAGCAGGGATAGTGGCATGGAAGCGAAAGGAGGGAGCGTCTCATTATAGAGTGTTCAGCGGGTGCATCCTCGAAGTGAAGGACGAAGCCCATGAGTGACGTGGGAACTGATCTCCGCTTACTCATTTCCGAAGCGACCATCTGGTCCACTCGGGAGGGGCTCTCTAGAATGCTTGGGCAAAGCCAAAAACTCCCATGCCCTCCTCCATATGTCTGCCTGCTCCGGTTTTCAAGGGGGTTGATGCTGAAGCTAAGAAGGCAGTCTTGGGTCTGGAGCTCGAAAAAGAAACAGCTCTCTATCTCTCTTCCCCTCCCAACAAGAGGTGCAAGTCCTCAGATGCTAAGGTAAACTGGGCCAGCGCGACACACTTAAACAGTAATGCCTCACTATATGCATTATCAGTTATCTTTTTATGCTATTTTGTATTGCTACTGACTTACGGTAAATAAACTTTCTTTTAACGCATCCCACTCCTTTTCTTTGTCCACACCTGCTCATGGTCAAACCTGGGCATAAAAGGGAACACGTTCGCTGTGCTGTAGCTCGAACGCAGGCGGTACAGTAATATTACATGGCTGCGTGTTAAATTTTTACTTCTAAGTTGTCTTTTAAAACTGGACAAACATACTTACATTGCCTTTTATATGTATAGATAAAATTAATAAAATGAGTTGATATTAATAGAAGATTTAACATTTTTTTCTCAATGCTACTGTATCATTTGTAATCTCAGATAATAAAAAAATATAACATTATTTCGAAAAACAAAAATACACTCACATAAAATAAGTTAAGGGGAATATTGTTAAATAATTTGTCTACCCTAGGCCTGAATTTAAATTATCAGGTTTTCCGGAAAGTTCCTTCCGGATTTGAATTTTTATTTCTAGAGCAAAAAATATGTACAAAATGATTGAATTAATGAATATAGGATTCCCCATCCAACTCGATGATCTTCTGCCAAAGTTTTGGGAGTTTCTCATTCTCTCCGTGAAGAAACCTAGTTCCCTGAACCCTAGGGACAAATAGACCTCTTTTTGCACTCTTTTGCACTTTTAAAAATTTCACCCCAAAGATGTAGTTGGACATGGAAGAAAAGGTAGCAGTCAGAGGGTGCTAGGTCACAGCTATATGTGGGGTGAGCCATGATATCCCATTCGATTCACGCAAGGTCCAAGAGATGGCAGTACTATTGTGTGGGCGAGTGTTGTCTTGAAGGAACAGAACTGGCTTTCTTCTGAACTCATTTCGTCACTTGGTCTTCATGGATTGTTGAAAAAACGCTCAAGGTATAGAATTCTTTGCGCATGCATCAAGAATGCAGGCGAAACTTCCACACAACATGATATAATCAACTACCAGGATACATAATTCCTCTCTCAACTAGTCACTGAAGGAAAAGAAACATATTCACCTATTGGTAATATTTTAGTAATTTAAATATAATTTATATGGTACATGTATTTGCTTTATTTTATCCGTATTTATAATCGGCTAATGTCATCGCTATGTTGCCAAGGTTGCATATACATTGTTTATATCAGCATTGTTTGATGCCATTTATTAGGAGCTTTAGCATAAAAGCTACTTATAAGAATGCGTCCTTGGTCTGTACGTTTATCTGTCTGGCTGGCCATCCGCCGTTTGCACGATAACTTGAAAATGGAATAACTTTTTTAAATTCTGTTTTCAGAAATATGACCATCAAAGTCTTAGCTCGGCCGTATCACCTTTTCAGAATTTTTCGTGGAATTCACTTAATAAAACAGTGAGTGTAAAGATTTCAAAGACACTGGCATGCCATATAAGAATAATTTGTCAAGAAGGAATATATTGTTGCCATCTTTTCATCTTTTAAGCATTATTGACATCGGCGCACGCAAGTGAAATCGCTTTGTCGAAGCCCGGTTCCTCAAGTACTCATAATCTATAAGCTTATAAGTAGCGGAAAAATGGAGCTACTTATTGGATTTATTTTACACACGATTTGAATCACCCTTCATTATTAAGCACCGAAAGGTGCTTTATGCTATCAGTGTGGGGAAACGTGTCTGTCTGTCTGTCTGTCTGTCTGTCTGTCTCTCTGTCTGTAACTCAAACTCCTCCGAGGGTAGAAAGATTTTCTAAATCTGTTTTCGTCAGTCGATGAATATGGTACATGCCATGAAAAAATCATAAATTTTCTCTAAATCGGTTCATTAGCACGTCCACAAATGGTACCATCACGACCCCACCTAGCAATTTTCAATGGACAGATTTATTAAGTAATAAACAAATCTTAATGACGATATACAAGCGAATATAAATTACTATTTCGGCCAATAAATATGGTTCAGGAAATGAACCATTTTGAAAACTGTTGCAGTCGAAACATTGGCACGTTCACTAATGGTACCTTTATGACACCTTCAAAAATTTTCAATGATAAGATATGGCATTTAATATATCAAACAAATTGTGATGATGTATCATAAATGGATATCACGTAAAAGTAATGATAGTCCAAATTGGTTTCAAGGAACCTGGTTTAGTGGAACCATTCTGGTTTAGTGGAACCATTATGGTTCATTGGAACTTTCAATACCAGAATATGGCATGTAATATATCAAACGATTTGGAATAAGGTGCCATGAAGGATTATAACGTAAAATTCATGATAATGCAAATTGGTTTCAAGGAACCTGGTTTAGTGGAACCATTATTGTTCATTGGAACATTCAATGCTAAAATATTGCATGTAATATATCAAACAACTAGGCATGATGTGTCATGAATGAATATAACGTAAAATTAATGATAGTTGAAATTATTTCAAAGGTACGGGGTTTAATGGTATCATAATGGTCCATTATAGTTCCGGTGAATGGTTTAGTTTAACCTTTCAGTACTTGGTTATGTCATTCCTTAATGGTTTATTATGTACCGAAGGTGCTTTATGCTATCAGTGTGGGGAAACGTGTCTGTCCGTCTGTCTGTATGTCTGTCTGTCTGTCCGTCTGTCCGTCTGTCTGTCTGTCTGTCTGTCTGTAACTCAAACTCCTCCGAGGTTATGAAAGATTCTCAAAATCTGTTTTCGTCAGTCGATGAATATGGTTCATGGCACGAACCAGTTACAAATATTATCTAAATCGGTTCATTGGCACGTGCACAAATGGTACCTCTAT
>JAHWFO010029252.1:614834-660312 GCA_023313115.1 Rhysida immarginata
ATTGCAAAATTTAATTTAATTTTTTGAGATTGTTCTGTTTACATCCAAGTGTAATTATCCCGGGCAACGCCGGGTACCTTTGCTAGTCATTTAAATATATGAAAACCCCTAGTTAAGGGTGGCATCTCCTTCGAATCCCCAATTTGACTTTCCAATTCAATACTGTAACCGAAAATTCAAAAGAACCATCAGAAGGAGGGGATGTCCTTGTCAATCTGATTGACATTAATCAGATTCATTTTATTCTGTTCTCCATTTTACCTTCTTTATTTTGTTGAAACGCAAATCTTTTACGGATTGCAAGGAGTGAGAAACGATCCCTAAGTGTTTGTAAATAGAACCTGGATGCAATTGGTATGGTAAAGAGTCAACATTCGTAATTGGAATTAAGAAACTGGAAATTGAAACCCCGACATTCTTCAGAGCGGATGGAAGCAAGTAACGAGATTTTCTTCAAGCGACTGGCATGATTAGGAACCCGACATTGAGAGAGGAAGACAACTACATATTTGAAATCTTCTGTTGAACTTAGAAGGGACACTTTGAGACCTCCACTGGACTCACTCACTACTCGATCCGGATTATCTTCAGGTGTGTTTTCTGTGCTTGAATGTGATAAGTGAAATATTTTATGGCCTGTTTAAAACAAAAGGTGTTTTGTGCATAAGCTTGGATTAAAAGTGATCACAAGTCTGCAGGTGTCTGAAACTATGTAATAGAAAAGAGCTTTCGTTACGTAAAATTTCTTTGGGTGTCATCACAAGAGATGTAAAAAAGAACAATATGAGAGAACTTTCTTTAAGTTGAGTTTTTTTAAGTAGTAATATCTCTTTCCTCAGAGCAATTGAAGAGCTTGAGATTGGCTCATTGAATTTTTATCGTTTTTACTTACATTTCTTGAATTTTTGCATATTTATCTTAGTCATAAGTTACTGGAGAATTTAACATTAACTTTCTTCTTTTTGATAAGCTCTATCAATTTTCTTTTCCTTAGATTTAAGACTTTAATTTAATTTTTGTATGCCAATGGTGATTCTTTTAACCTTGAATAAAAGATGTTTATTTAGTTCTAATCCTTGCCTTGTTTATTGAAATAAATAAGTCACAACCTGCCATTTTAAAAGAACCCAATCTTTGTTCTTGATTGTGTATTTTATTGATTTTTTGAGCATTGGTGTTGAGCTAGCCAGATTTTGGATTCATTACATTGGATTCTGGCGCTGATTTGAGATAAGGGGGGGGGGGTCCAATCAAACCGATTCTGGATGCATTGTCGCCCTTCATGTAAGGTGGTAGAATCAGGGAGGAAGATTACAGGGGAATAAAAATTGAAAATGTGCAGCATGGCGTTCCTTATGCGCGCTATTGTTGAAATAGCATTAAAAGAAATTTCATTATTACCTTATGGGGTAACCCGCAAAACAATGCTGCTCGATAAGGAATCATGTCTGCCACGAGAAAGTGAGAAATTCGATAAGAAACTAAACATCGAACGGCAAGGTAGGAGTAATTTGCAGAACATTGGAATGAAAATGATAAATGGAAGTTGAACACCATGCTGCAGGCTAGGAAGGACGTAGAGGACTGGCTGCAGAAGGAGGGATGACTGGTCAAGCCAGTGGCTGGAAGTGGTCTGTCTGAAATAAAAATAACAGTAACTACGGAAAGATCATCAACAATAGTGGGACACACATCCTCGTGATCACGAAAATTATTCACGAGGGACAACTAGCTGCAGACAGTGATAATCACGTGGAGATTTTTTAATTAACATTTATTAAAACAATATATACTCAACAATCACTGTCTGTAAAACAGTAAAAAAAACTTAAAGAATAGAAAAAATAAAATAATTAATTATATATAAAATTATATCTATTTTTACATAAAAATATGAGTTTTTCCGAACAAAGCCCCCTGTAATTTTCTTGAACACAAAAAAAATGACGGTCATTTGTACAGATAGAAGTTTTGGTACTGACGTTACCTATACAGATTCAAAAAAAATTGTCTAAGTTACAATAAAGAAATAAACATTTATGCTTTTGTTATTTCCTTTCATTTGTATGTGTACACAGTATGTTTTGCTTTTTAGGAAAAGAAGACAAAAAAATATTTTGCATTTTGGTATACAATTAAAATGTATATTAAATGAATAATACATTAATAAAAAAATACATATTATGTGGTTACTGCGTTCACGTAAGGTACGAACAAGCCCAAAAGAATATTAATTTGTGATTTTAAAGCTAAAGTCATTTAACAAAATATTGCGTTTAGGCGAAGTAAATAACTTTGCAATTATGAAGTTTAAAGGAACAAGATAAACTTTGTAAATACCTTCGTGTAGGCCAGCAAACCAACGAGCTAAGGAATTTAATATAAATAATTACTTATCCTGCTCAGATAAGGATAACAAATCCAGGAATCTGCGTAAAGCAGGGGGAGCTAAAGGTTTAGTTAGTGCGTCTGCCGGCATGTCATGGAAAGAACAGTAGGTAAGAATCACATTCTGAAGATTAATTTCTCACGTGATGAGATTATGCAATCTCAAGATGTGTCTTGTCTTACTCTTCGATTCTAATGCTCCCAGACATGCCAGACGTTGAGTCAGTATAAATAATTGTGAAAAAAGTAACAAACTCCCCTTGTCCTAACTCGGTTATGAGGTCCCAAAGACCTTCACGCAATTGTTTATAGCGATTATTTCGGCTTCGCAGCTGCTCAGGGCGACTAAACGTTGCTTCTTAGATGACCAGGTTATGGTATTTTTCCCCATTTTGATCAAAATTCCCAAGTATCCTTTACTCTGTGGGGTGACACACCAGCTAGCTTCAGCGAATGCGCACAAATACCCGTAGATGGAGTAAAAACGAGTGATGTGTCGCAGGTGTGTTTAAGATAAGAAGCGCCACCCTTAGAAGAAGTCATATGCAAATGTGTAGGCGATTTAGCATATGTCGACAGCCTAGTAATTGCAAAAGCTATATCCGGCTGCGTGCAAGTCATTACATACATTAAGGAACCGAGAAGAGATTGGTAATTGGTAGAATCGACCGGTTGTGAATCCGCAGTATCATCCAGGTTCACATGAGGCCTTAGTGGCATGGTCTTTGGTTTGATGTCTTGAAGGCCATAATCATTCAGGATTTGCTTGATATAATGTGCCTTTGACAGAAGAATTGAACCGTTCACTTGTGACACATTCAAATCTAGCAGATGCTTTACCACTCCTAACTCCACGAGGTCGATTTCTTGTTTCACTTTATCCATGATGGAGGTTAGGATGGAGACATTTGTTGTTGCTGCCACGCTGTCATCCACGTAGACTGTTAAGAGAATGGTGCACCCAGCATTTGTGTAGTAGAAAAAACAATCGTCTGCTCTAAATGGATTGAATTTTAATCGGGTAAGAAGCTGACACAATTTTACGTACCAGCATCTTCCACTTTGTTTGAGTCCGTAAAGTGATTTACGCAATTTGCAGACGTGATTAACTGGCATTGATAATCCCTTGGGTGGCGATAGATATATGGTGTGGTCTATCGGTGCGTGAAGATATGCACATTTGACGTCATACTGGCGCAGTGACATCCCTGTATTTGCAGCTATGGCAAACAGTAAGCAGAGGGATTCCATTCTGATTACATGTGAGAAAGTTAACTCATACTGGCTCCCGTAGACTTGTGACGAGCCGATAGCCACCAACTTTGCCTTGAATCTGGACATCGAACCATCAGGATTGTATTTGATGTGGTAGATTCATTTGCTCTTTAAAATTGTGACATTTGCTGGTGGAAGCTCTAAATCCCAGACATGATGAAGCATGAGTGAATTCAATTCATCTTGCATGGCCTCTTCCCATTGATGATGTTGGGGAGAAGCGAGTGCTTGTTCATAAGACTGGGTTGTGATTATCGGAGTGATTAGCAAGTCGGAGTCAGTAAAGTCAGGATGACATAAGGCGGCACGTTGTTTTTCTGCCTTCTCTTTTAATCTTTATGAACGTCGTAATACCGGCTGTTAGACTTCAACGGGTGGTTAGTTCACTGGTGATTTAGATGAACAAACTGGAGCATCTTCCATCGATGTGGTTTCTGATGGAGGTGTGATCACTAGCGTGTCCTCAGTATCAGATAAGACCTGCATTCTTGTCACGTCTAATGTTAAGTGGGTGAGATTGGCGGTACCCTCTGAATGATATGTGGTTCATCAGGCTGTGTTGCTTCAAAGACTGGGGGGTTCCATGTGAATTGGAAATACCAGAGGAACAGATGATGGATCTGATTTTCTTGTGAACTCTGGAAATACCTTAGGAAAGAAACGAACGTTACGTGCTCGAAAAAATTTGCTCTCATTGAGCGCATAAATAAGGTACCCAGGAGATGAAGTGGAGTATCTCATAAAAACACCACTTTTGGTGCGAGCGTCAAATTTTGATCGGTGCGACTTGGGTATATAATAGTATACCAGGTAACCGAAAGGAGCTCGATATTTGATGGTCGGTTTCTTTTTGGACCATATCTCTTCAGGGGAGTTAGTTTGACCTCGTATAGGCAAAGAATAGTCGCAGCATGGTCCCAGAATCGGTGCGGAACTTTTGACGATGCAAGAAGAACTAAATTCCATCACAAATGGAGCGTACGGTTCTCACAACAACACCATTTGACTGGAGGTTCTCAGGAACAGTGAATTGTTGAGATATGCATTGCTTCGTACAGAACTCACCTAGCTCCGCATTGGTGAATTCTCTCCGCATTATTGGAATCATGGAGAGAAGGAATTCATTGGTGGTGTATGGATGATAAAGAAGAAGTGACGGAGGACATTGGTGAAGGAAAGCCTTATAATTCCTGTTACATGCAGAGCAACGATAATTCTGAAGAAATTGCGGAAAACATTCCAACTCTCCATAGCGGCACATGTTACCCAACTGTCGAGAATGGTAACATCCCTGACGAAGAACTCTTTCTCTATGCAGAATTTCGAGGCCGCGATGAGATGATATGGAAAAGGTATCATCTTATTTATATAAAGGTAAGAACGTTTGAATTCCACCACTTAACAGTTTAGGACTACGCTCAATGCAAAGGTGAGAAAGCCAGTTTGCATTATTCGTACACAGAACTGAACTCTATCAATGCTAAGAATAGCCGACTGCTAGGAGTGTTCCCGTTCTCCTTAAGCTCTCTTCTCGAAGGAGGTACAGGGGAAATATTTCCACAGCCTTCAGTAGAAATGTCATACTAAAATTTGGCTTGTAGAAATGATTTTATTGATTAAAGTTTGCTTCTAAACAAAAGCGTGAACAGCTACACAAAAGGGGCTACCTTCTATCTGGCTGGAGCACATAAGTGAAATTTTCTGACTTACCTGTAAGCTCGACATTTGGCACATACGCAGTATTAAAGTGTTGTATCTTCAATTTTAGTATTTTCTCCGTCCAAATAAAACCTACGCAGAACCCAAATCATCGTTAAAAGATAACTGCTGCAGTGTTATGCTTTATTTGTGTGTGTAATACTGATTTCCCATTACATGCTTATTTTGTACCTGACTTTGACAACGTTTAATAATTTATTAGTGATTTCTTTAAGTGATACATGAACGGAAAACATCAGTGGTATCAGTGTGTTGTTTTTGTCACTTTTACAAAAGTTATTTAAAGTACAGTGAATTATTGAGTTTGTGCTGCTAATTATGCGTTCAACAAGTTGTCGCCGTGTTTGTGCTTGGTCGCTCATAGAAGAGTATTGCTGTTTATTCTGTATGTTTATTTATTAGTGCGATATTGGAATGGCGCGAAAGCTTGTTGCCATTGTTAGTATTGGTGAGTCTACACTAGTGTTTACCCTTCATTTATGGTGTATCGTTGTGCCTAGTTTCCACAAAGCAGTATGCTACCAAAGTGTGAATATCTTAGGAGAGTCATCTTCAAGTAACATTATAGATTTTCATCTTATACTTATTTGTGTCAATTGTCAATAGATTTTATCAAGAGGTCTGTCAATGCAAGAAACTTTACAAACGTTTTTGTTATTAGACAATTTGCGGGTCCAACTCCGCTACGTTATGGCCTCCGTTAAGGCTCTGATGTAGCGGAGAGCCTCTTAAGGTTAACGGAGACACACTATTTCTTAAAATTGCAGAGCAAATCAGGTAGCTTTCCGCTATTGGTATTATGGGAAATCTGTCTCTCTTTTCGTGCTTTCATCCCCCATTTCCAATTTGCCAGTTCATGTTTCATACTCGTCTGGTCACCTATATATCTTGTACAATATACGTAAAGTTACAACAAAAATGGATAAAAAGAAGCGATTTATGAGGAGTACGAGCTCATAGACGAAGTATTCGGCATGCTTTTGCAAGACATACATGGTAGCGAAGACGATATGTGGAATTAGGTGCATGCCAATTTATGCCGGGAAAATAGCAGGCACAGTTTTATAATTTATTTAATGAATTAAGACAAAGAAATATGTATTTAACATGGTTAATACATGAAAGATACTACAAGAGAGGTGTGGTCATGAGGCTTTGAGTACATGTGTAGTAACTTCAATGGATCGCATTGTACGAGTCGGTTGTCACTTTGTTGTGATAATTAAAATGTTAAATTAAAAGCTTGCCTAATAGAATTGTTAATTTTAAACAATCTTGATGCCATATGATTCAGTGGTTTCCGTTTCTTTCATCTAAGTCACAGAATGCAATTTTATACTAATATAACCTTCTTAAATTGTGTCTGATGCAGATTCCAAAATTGCACGTTGCGCCTGTTACGGGATCACACGTTAGAACTTTTAAAAAAATTTAAGTCATACGATTCAGCAGAAGCACCAGAGTCAGGAAAGAAACGTCTGCTGTCAGTGTGGGGAGAAAAAATGCGTTTACTGCAAACAGTTTGGTCAATTACGAAGACAGTGCGAGAGGCAGCTGCCAAAAAAACTGCTGGGAAAATCGGAAAGCAAGTACCAGTAAACAGAATGATGCTATAGAAAAGGCCCGTGAACTTCGTGAGACAGCGTTGACAGGTATTCAGCTTGAAATAGCAGAGGACACCGCTGACGACACCAACTATTTTGGCTATGTCGATAGTGAACCAGACAACCTTGTGCTTATTGTAGATTCTCGGAAAGAACAGGACGGTACTATCATAGATACAGCCTCAACATCGACATATAACTCGAAGAGGAAAAGGAAGCTAAATGTCTGACAGTCGTTAAGCCAGAAGAATAAACAAGAAACTGCTAAGCAACTGAAACTACACGAAGATGAGCTAACGTACAAGTGCGAAGTACTGGAGGTAGAGACAAATAAGTGGAGAACGAATCAAAGAGATTAGCTCTAGAAGAATCTAAATGCAATATGCAAAAAGAGGAGCATGCAGCCCTTATGCCAAATATGAACATGACAAATCATTTAATGTTGAGGCTTCTAAATTCACCACTATTCCAATCTATGACCAGTCAGAAACAAAATGCATCAACTTGATTAGTGTTAAGTGTTGTTATTGATTTGTCAATTCGCTCCAATTGCAATATCCAGTTAATGTGTTCATCATGACATGTTTGATGTGTTTTTTATATCTGAATACAGTTTTGTAGCATCAACGTTCTGATCTGACTTTAAAAATTAATCGACCAAACAATCATTAAACTTTACACTATGTCAATATTATTGATAAAGAATTTAATATATAAAGAATTTATTAATACATAATATTCAATTTTAATAATCACATTTGTTTTACACATGAAAATACTCTAACAAAGCGGGAGAAGTAAATTCAAGTTGAACTGCCATAAAGACAGGTATGGGCATTTTTCAGCAATGCACAAATCATATAAAATTTTCCCACTGGCTGGAGAAATAATTTGATATTTTTCAGAATCAAAAAAAGCAAACTTTTGAGCTATTTTGCAAACGACCACTCCACACACTGTCGGGTAGATAACATTTTTTATTAAAGATCTCTTGTTCGGGGGTTCTCCCCCTTGGCTTGTATGGGCGTATCAGTTGCCCTAGTAGAGGGCAGCGTTCGTCACCATACAAACAGAACCCTTGGCAATACTGCTCCATTTGCTCCTAGATTCTTTGAGCATAAAAGCATGGTGTCGCCTTCCTGGATAAAGCATGCTTAAGTGAAGAATAATGCCATTAGGTAATGTGATGCTTTGGAATTTCATGCAATGAGCTCTTTTATGGCCACTGTATATTTCTTGTTGGTCTTGTTTTGGTCGACATATCTTCCTCGCGGTGCCATCAATAAATCCAATGCAGTTATGTATGCACTTAGGGGTGCTGCAGAGTTTTCGCCCCTCCTCTCACTACCAATGATGCATCCACCTCTATTTTGAAGATGATTTTCCTCGAAGAAAATTAAACTTTTGACTGAAAATGACGCTTGAGAATATTAACAATAATGTAATAGTTGAAAGGGGAATCGTGCCGGGTTTTGTTAACACCTCCTAAAACTAAAGCCTGAGCACTGAAACGTCATACATTGTTACATCATCATAAAAAGGCATTGTTAATCTTATTTCTACCAATAATAATCCCTAAATTATGACTCCTTATGAAGATGTAACAATGTATGATTTTTCAGTGCTCAGGCTTTAGTTTTAGGAGGTGTCGGTTTTGTTGGCCAACAATGGAAGAGTGATTGTAAATTTTGTTGCGGTGGATTTGTAACCGTACTGTTGCTAGGAGACGAAGTTTTATTTTGAAAAAATATAAGTTTTTTTGGGATGGAGCAAGAGAGATGCGGACAAGATGGACGAGGAATCGAGCATAACGACGAGGCGCTTCCTAAAGCCATGATTGCGAGCGAAGCCATCCCTCTAATCGTTTTTAGTTCCTTCTGTTTTTGGATATCCTTTCAGTCCGCCGAATAAAGACGACATCAGTATTTCTTACCATGTAAATATTCGAAAAACAAGAATTCTAACACTTTCGGATGGAATGTTGCCGGTAGGCTTAACGAAAGAAGTTGCCAGGATGTCAGAGTTGCTGTTTCGTTCTACAATCGGTCCTTACCCACCCGTAAACCATGCTTTAGGAGCAGTAATCCGGTAATGCTTATATTTTTTTGGGCCACAAAAACTAGCTTTGAGCATATTCTATCTCGAGTTTTCGTATATTGCAGATGATGCAGGAAATAAGTCCTATTTCTCAAGCCGCTAGCTCTCTTCGAGAACCTAGATCCGGACGGTGCTTCACCAGTGCTCACATCTACTGAATTCAAAAGAAAAACCAACAGTTTTTATGTAGGTTAAGATTAACGCCCCCTACTAACAACTAACAGCCCCCGCAGTCACTTACCTTTACTCCCCCCCCCCCATTTCGTTCCACTTACCTGCCCCAGTCAGTCGGTTTCCTTTCGATCTGCGGAATCCTCTATATGACCTGAGTACCTAAAGTAAAGACGACCATTAGGATTAATTGAATATATAAAGGGTTAGCATTAGGAAGAAAATCCGAACGTCCGGAGACTATTATTGAGAAAGAACTTGCCTTTCCAAACGATGTCTATCAATTTCCAAAGAACTTTGAACGTCCCCGTGAATGTCCGAGACTTTAGTTCCCGTGTTAAATAACTTTAAATGTATTTATCTTAAACTGAACTGCTAAGGTTGTGTTTTGGGAAAATTATTGATCCAGAAAAGACATTTATTTATTGAAAGATTTCGGTTCAAATAATGATTTAAGACTGCTTTAATGAAATTAAATTTAACATCCTTTCTCTTTAATTCTGTCAAGGCCGTGGGCCAAAAGGGATGCCCCCCCCCCCCCCGCCCCCCGTGAATAAATTGAGACGCAAAGCGACAAACGTTTAATTGAGAAATACGATTTATCCTCAGTCTAAGTAGAGCCTTTGATTGATGTATAATTTATTAGATTTAATAATGCCCCGGCTATTTTGCCAGAAGGGTTGGATAAGCCCACACCCACCTAACCTACTCTTTCCATAGGAAGTACGAATAAAGAAGGTGCCAATCCTTAATATGACGAGGAACACAGGGAGAATCGCGTTCCAAGTGACAACCGAGCCTTACCCCAACAAACTCTAGTAGACGAAACCGGAATCGCTAGGGAAACCCTCAAAGAAGCAAACTTGGACGTTACAGTAGTAGCATACATAATTCTTCCAAGCCTATCAAATCAAAATCAATAAATTAAATCGAACCATTTTAAAAAAATATTTTTATATTTTTCCCTTAATTGAAGATTAACCACATAACAAGCACTACTCCAACCATATAATTGTATAAATAAACTTTATCAAACCTTTTTTAAATGAATCTAAGTAATATTTACCTCCAATGACGTGAAAATCCAGACTTTCAAACCGAGAAGGCAAACGCAACGCTGTGGCCAGACTAATGATGTCGCATTTATCGAAACACTGCATTTCTTTACATCTCTCGTCAGGTATGTCTTTTCGGACTGAAGGGTATCCACTTATAAGTCACTGCTGAGGTCTTCAGCTCTCTAGAGAGTTCTTTGGAAACGATGACATTTTCTATTTTATCCTCCGCGAAGATAACCAACATCGCAAGATCGTCTATGTTGCTCAATGATGTAAAGAGATTTTCTTTCTATACATTATTGATGTTCCTAAGTTGGTCGCTTCGGCGCATGTAAAACGTAATTCGTTTTTTTTGCCTCCCATAAGCTTAGGGGAGAGCTGGTTCCGCTATTCCGCAACTATGCTGAGATGTATACCCCTTACACTAATTTTAACGTTACGGATACCATCAATGGAAACACAAAGAGCCAAAACCGCTTTTCCACAACAAAATATTTATTACGCCTGGATACGTATTTCGGACGCTACGCGTCCATTTTTCAACAAGACAAATATTTTGTTGTCCAGGCGTATAAATATTTTGTTGTGGAAAAGCGGTTTTGGCTCTTTGTGTTTCCATTGATGTTATTTATCCACAGTTAAGGTAATTTGGTTTTTATTTTGTTATATAGTTACGGATACCCTTTACTGTAACGGAAAAGTGCACGCCGCAAATTGTCTATTACTAATAGTTGGAAAGGCTTCCACTGTAACCCTTCTGTTAATTAAATCATTCATAGTTTAGGGCCTCGCCAAGTTTATATCCGGCCCCTATTGCGAGCTTTTAAAAGCAAATTAGCATTGGACGTATCCCATAGCTGACGTGTCTCGCGAGAAATCTCATTCAAAAATTCATAAGAACATGGCGTCTATCAATGCAAAAACACGTTTGCTGCGGAAAAGTCGTTTAATTTTAACAATGCTAATGACAGAGCCTGTACATGGAATGGTTGTCCAACTCTTAAAGAGGTTAAAAATATCAGAACTCAGTCATGCAGGTTCGCTGCGATCGCTGTTTCTTCCACTTTACATCTCGTTGTATGGTAGATAAGCAGATTCTTCAGTCGCTGCTTCTTCGTATTGTTCTGCGACGTTTTGTTAGCATTATGCCAACTAGTTTAGTAACTGGATGTACAGTCTAGTGCAAAAAGGTTTAGACTTAAGTCATAGTTGAGCACGTGAATAGCACATCCTATGCGTAAAAGTACCTAATTTTGCAACCGATCAATACATAACAGTAAGCTGAGTTCCTATGGAGCAGGTGAAAACCTCAGAGGTAGATTTAAGGGGGGATACAGTGGCTATAGCCCCCTCCATTGGTCCTAAACCTATACCAGTTAGATAAATTGTAACGACTTTTAATACTTCAATATATTTATTGAACGGATATTTATAAGAGAAAAGGACGAGACACAAAAACCCTGGAATACAATAAATAATAGTTATTAAATAAAAATGAGAAATAAAATAATTAACAATTAACAAAATAATTAATAAATAATAAGTAAAATCAAAATAAAACTAGAAATATAAAATCAAATAAAAAGCTGATGTTTCGGATAGAGACTATCCTTTATCAAAGCAAAAAGGATAATTCTCTAAAGGCAATTAGAATATTAGAGAATTATCCTGAAGTTATGAAAAAATCGACAATCGAACAGTGAAGTGTACATTTGTTAGGATGGGACGAAAGCAGCGCTTTCACCAAGCTCATCCAACCAGAATAAACTCCAAATGAAATACACTGAGATAGTCAAGAAGCCTAACCAACCCAAGCGGCCTTCCATATCATACAAAAAAGAAAATAAGATTGACGATTGTCAGAAACAAAAAACAAACGAAATAAAAAATACAAGGAGAAAGAAGATTATCACATCTTTCAGTAGTCTGGGAAAGAGACGTTGCTAATATCTTCAAAATTGATGTCAAGAACGTGCCGCGGTTAACGATACTTATTATGCCAGTTCATATTGTTTGAGTTCTTCAGTATTCCATTCACAAGCTTATTGTCGTGAGTCTTCATCTTCTGTATCATAATCAAAAGGAGATCCTGTATAAACATTCCGATATGGGCCATGTTTAAATCCAAGGATGGATTGGTTTTTCACCGTCCTTCTGTCCAGCTGGGCAATGGTCCTCAGGGTAACATTCTGGAATGACTGTAGTTCACTCCATCTGGTTTTACAGACAGTCGTCCACACAGGCATGCCATAGAGGAGTATTTATAGATTTAAGGGGGGATACAGTGGCTATAGCCCCCTCCATTGGTCCTAAAGCTATACCAGTTAGATACATTGTAAAGACTTCAGTATATTTAATGAACGGATATTTATAAGAGAAAAGGACAAAAGCAAAAACTCTGGAATACAATAAATAATAGTTATTAAATAAAAATGAAAAATAAAATAATTAACAATTAACAAAATAATTAATAAATAATAAGTAAAATCAAAATAAGACTAGAAATATAAAATCAAATAAAAAGCTGATGTTTCGGATAGAGACTATCCTTTATCAAAGCAAAAAGGATAATTCTTTAAAGGCAATTAGAATATTAGAGAGTTATCCTGAAGTTATGAAAAAAGTACTAAAGGACGCCTTTTTAATTAGTAAGACGGTATTGGCTGAAAAAGCAGAACAGGAATTTGAAGACGTGTTGGGATAGGCCAGGAAAGAGGACAAATAGACGTAATAAGAGAGCGACGAAAAACAATGGAATAGGATAACACATACAAAATTAAAATTATAAAAAATTTTAGGAATGATAGGGTGTCCAGCAAAACGGTTTCGTAAAATTCCCTGGAAAAAAAATTATCCCTGAAAAAATCCCTGACCGTTCCCGGTTACACAATTTTTTGACAAAGCCCGGTCGCTAGTCACTATTTTACAGGGTGATACAGGATAGTCTCTATCCGAAACGTCAGCTTTTTATTTGATTTTATATTTCTAGTTTTATTTTGCTTTTACTTATTATTTATTAATTATTTTGTTAATTGTTAATTATTATTTTATTTTTCATTTTTATTTAATAACTATTATTTCAATATATTTACAAATTTACATTTACAAACCTCAGTATGGAAAAGACCCCAGAACAATCACTTTTCTAGGGAGGGGAGGTGGTTATTCGAAAAAACTTATAACATATTAGCCAAACCATCTGATGCCCCCTCCCCCTTGTTTAAGTTATAGATCCGCCACTGAACCTGTTTGCACTAGACTGTACGTCAGATAATTCTTCAAACGAAGAAACCTTCATTTATTTAAAGTTAAATTATAAAAGGAAATGGAGCCAGAAACGGTGGACACAGATCAACAAGAACGACAGGAAACCACTAATCCACATCGAAAGTTTACTCAAACGTATGCGCATTTCGGCAGCATATACAGGACTTGATCACGACAGAAGTTCTGTACTGATAAAGTAGAAGACAATCGACAATCGAACAGTGAAGTGTATATTTCTTCAGATGGGACGACAACAGCGCTTTCACAAAGCTTATCGATCCAGAATAAACGCCAAATGAAATAAACTGAGATAGTCAAGAAGCTTAACCAACCCAAGCGATCTTCAATATTATAAAAAAAAAGATTGACGATTGTCAGAATGAAAATACAAACGAAATAAGTAAAAAAATCGAGAAAGAAGATTATCACAATTTCCAGTAGTATAGAAACGACATGCTGCTGATGTCTTCAAAGTTGATGTCAAGAATGTGCCTCGGTTTTCGATACTTCTTATGCCACGTCATATCCATTGAGTTCATAAGTATTCCAGTCACTCGGTCTTTGTCCTGAATCTTCATCTTCTGCACCATAATCAAAAGGAGGTCCTGTATAAACTTATCGATGTGGACCATGTTTATATCTGAATGGATGGATTGATTTTTCAGTCCTTCTGTCAAGCTGGGTAGTGGTCCTCAGGGTAACATTCTGGAATAACTGCAGCTCGCTCCACCTGCTTCTACAGATAGTCGCCAATGCAGGCGTGCCACAGAAGAGTATAGTCCGAATAATCGACTTGTACAGAAGTAACTTGTTGTCGATGCTGAAGGTGCTGTTGCAGCCCAGGAGAGCTATGAGACTGTACTTAGCCCTCTTCGCCTTCTTCAAAGCGTAGGTGACGTGACAATTCCACGAGAGTCGATGATGACGCCAAGATATTTGTAGTTGTCTACCTAGTCCAGTTTCTTATTGAATAGAACAAGAGAATCTGGGGAACGATTGAGCTTTCTTTTAAAGTACATAGCCTTGCACTTTCCGACGTTAAGGTTCAGCTTCCAGCAGTTAACGAGTCTTCGATCATCTTCAAGGCATGCTGCAGACGAGTGATAACATGAGCCGGCTTGTGTGCTCATGTCATAATGGCAGTATCGTCAGCATAGAAATGTAGATTACAATTTTTGGGTTTCGGGATATCATGCACAAAATATTAAATAGCGGGCCTGAGGACAGAACCTTGATGGACACCGGCCTTTACAACACGGGGCGTGGATATATTTTCACCAATTTTAGCTTGGTAGGACCTGTCGGTGAGAAAGGATTTCACAATCACAATTAAATCTGTAGGGAACCCGTCTCTAGTCATCTTGTAGACAAGGCACCTGCTCAAAAGCTTTACTGATATCAAGAAATACCACTCCGCAGTACCTGGAAAGGTCTAAGAGGGTGCCCAGGTCTTCTATGAGCCTCCATATTTGCATCTGGCAAGAGTGGGCGGCACGAAAGCCAAACTGGTCGTTACGAAGTAGATCATTGGCGAGACAGTGGTCTTTAAATCTGACGAGGATCGTTTTCTCCAAAACTTTAGACATCGAGGGGAACAGACTAATAGGTCGGTAGCTCGAGGGAATAGCTGGATTTTGTCCCTGCTTAAGACACAATAGATTGTTTCCAAGATGCAGTGAAGTAAGAGAATTTCCAATTTTCTTTGAATACTCTTAGCTGATATGATAACCACCAGAAAGAAATGCTCATTTTATCCAGCTAATTACTTTACATATTTCTGGCTACTCCATTTATTATTTCAGAAATATTTCTACATTTGCATGTTACGAAGTCGCTAATGATATTGGTGAGATAGTCAATAAAGTTCTTCGGGAGATTCATAAGGGCGTTATTGCTCACCTTGTCTCTTCCTGGAGCCTTCTTCTTTTTCAGTTTACTTATTATGGTGTCGATAAAGTAGAAGACAATTGACAATCGAACAGTGAAGTGTACATTTGTTAGGATGGGACGAAAGCAGCGCTTTCACAAAGCTCATCCAACCAGAATAAACGCCAAATGTAATACACTGAGGTAGTCAAGAAGCCTAACCAACTCAAGCGGTCTTCCATATTATACAAAAAAGAAAATAAGATTGACGATTGTCAGAAACAAAAAACAAACGAAATAAAAAACACAAGGAGAAAAAAGATTATCACATCTTCCAGTAGTCCGGGAAAGAGACGTTGCTAATATCTTCAAAATTGACGTCAAGAACGTGCTATACTTCGTATGCCAGTTCATATTCAATGAGTTCTTCAGTATTCCATTCACAAGTTTATTGTCGTGAGTCGTCATTTTCTGTGTCATAATCAAAATGAGATCCTGTATAAACTTTCCGATATAGGCCATGTTTGAATCCATGTGGATGGATTGTTTTTTCACCGTCCTTCTGTCCAGCTAAGCAATGGTCCTCAGGGTAACATTCTGGAATGACTGTAGTTCACTCCATCTGGTTTTACAGATAGTCACCCAGGTAGGCATGCCATAGAGGAGTATGGTCCGGATAATCGATTTGTACAGAAGTAGCTTGTTGTCAATGCTGAGGGCGCTGTTGCGACCCATGAGAGCTATGATGCTGCACTTAGCCCTCTTCGCTTTGTTCAGAGCATAGGACATATGCCGGTTCCATGAGAGTCTTGAGTCAATGATAACTCCCAGATACTTGTAGTTGTCCACCGAGTCCAGTTTCTTATTGAACAGAACAAGAGAATCTGGGGGACGCTTGAGCTTCCTATTGAGGTACAAAGCCTTTTACTTTCCGACGTTAAGGTTCAACTTCCAGCAGTTAAACCAGTCTCGAACTGTTTCAAGGCGCACTGCAGCCGAGTGATAACGTGAGCCGGCTAGTATGCCCATGTGATAATGGCAGTATCATCCGCATAAATATATAGATTACATTTATCGGGTTTCGGGAAATTTATGTACAAAGTAATTAAAGAGCACAGGCCCGAGGAGAGAACCCTGAGGGACACCGGCCTTCCAACACGGGGCGTGGAAAGATTTTCTCCAACTTTGGCTTGATAGGATCTGCCGTCAAGAAATGATTTCACCAACAAAATCAAATCGGCAGGGAACCCGTCTCTGATCATTTTGTAGACAAGGCCCTCATGCCACACCTGGTCAAAAGCTTTACTCACATCGAGAAATACCACCCCACAGTACCTGGAGAGGTTCAGGGGGGGTGCTCAGGTCTTCAACGAGCCTCCATATCTGCATCGGACAAGAGTGGGCAGCACGAAAGCCAAACTGCTCTTCCCGAAAAAGGTCATTTGCTAGACAGTGGTTTTGGAATCTGACGAGAATCGTTTTCTCCAACACTTTGGACATCGTAGGTAGCAGGCTAATTGGTCGGTAACTCGCCGGAATTGCAGGATTTTGCCCCTGCTTGGGGATACTCAACACAATAGATTGCTTCCAATCCACAGGGAAGTAAGAAAATTTCCAGCAGACGTTAATAATATTAGTGAGATAGTCAATAAAGTTCTTCGGGAGATTTATAATGGCGTTATTACTCACCTTGTCTCTTTCTGGAGCCTTCTTTTTCAGTTTACTTATGATGGTGGCGTCCTCTCCAGTCTCGATGCTGTTTTCGTTAAATGCTGCGGGACTTCATCAAAGTTGACAATACCTTCTTCCACACGCTGGGACATGATTTGGCTCTCGGGCTTATCGTTGGTAGGAGTAACAATCTACAAGGACTTGGGCCGTGTCCTGATCAGTTTGCACATAGTCACCTTGTGGTGTACGGAGTGGAGGAAGCGTATCATTCTTCTTCTGTAAAGCTTTGACCATACTCCAAATGGAATTGTCGCGAGCCGACAAGCTTTTAAGTTTTTCTTTCCATCTAGCGTCGCGATGCTCTTTTATCTCCTCTTGAACTCTTCGCACTAACCTGTTGTACTTGGTTTTGAGCTAAGGTTCACGATAGCGTTGCCATAGTCTATGGGTCCTGTTTCTTTCAGTATTTAGGCGTTGGATTCCAGGAGTGGGTTGGATTCGATGAGAAGGTTTATTGTCTGATGGATACTTACTAGCTTCTATGGCACTGGTAATACATCTGGTGATGTCATCAACAACTTGATCGATGTCCTCTGTACAGTAAGCAAAGTCGGGATGGTAGCCATAGTCCTTAAGAATATCTTTGTAGAGCTTCCAGTCTTGATGATGTACGAGTTCCTCTTGGAAATTTATGTCAACGTTGTCAAAGTTCGACGCCACAGGCTTGTGGTCAGAAGAAAGATCATCAATCGTGAAGATATTGTACGCTTTGAAGAAACCCTTCAAGAGCAAGATGTCCAAAACGTCACTACTAGGGGAGTGGTCGCAGTAGTAGGTGTCCTCCACAGGTCCAGCAGCGATGATATCATTTCTACCTTGTATGTACCTATAAAGAATGATGTCGTTGTAATTCTGCGTTTTCGAGTTCCAGCTTGGATGTTTGGCATTTAGGTCACCAGCCAGGATGACTGGAGTGTCACCACTGAAGACTTCATCAAGCTCACAAATGTCAAGATAATGTTTAGGTGAATTGTAGAGCGCCACGAACTTCACTTCACCACAGGAGAGGTCATTGATAATGATGGAGGCCGATTCCATACCTGCATAAGACTTGGATACTACTTCTTGGTGTTGAATTCCTTTCTTAATGATGATCACAGCGCCCCCAGACGCACATCTTGCAGCATTTGAAGCCATTCGATCCTTACGGTACACACCATAGCCAGGTAGCTTGAAGTCTTGGCTTGGTTTGAGGTGAATTTCACAGAGGAAAGCAACGTCGATTTCTTGCTTTATCAGAAAGTTGTGAAACTCGAAGAATTACAAAGTCACTTATAAAGTAACAGATAGCTAATTACAATCCAATTATAGAGCAAGATACAAGTATAAAGTACAATAATATTACTAGTGGTTGGCTTGATCAACCAATAGCGAGTCATTGTTGTCCATAGCACGTTTATTCCTTCCATAGTTCAGTTTGGGAAAATGTGCAAGTTTTACTATGTCTTTCAATTGTGTCCGTCCAGGAAGTCCAGGGATAAGTGGTTTCCTGTCGGTCTTGTTAAAGTTCGTTTGTTTTTGACATGTAGATTGTTTTGTTTTTTCACCACACGAGAGCACTATATGAAAATATCTACAAAGACCAGTTCAAGAGAAAAAAAATTATCTTCACTCTATGTAACGTTATGTAATTCAAATCTGATGTTTTTTATAGCGATTTTAGCACACTAAAAACGAGAGATTAATTGAAATATTTCAAAATGTTTTTTTCGCCAATCGATAAACATGGGACAGAGCACGGAAAACTTCGAAGATGAACGAGACCTACGTTCTCTAATGGACCATTATAATACCTCCTAGAAATTTTCAGTGCTAAAATATTCAAATAATAAACCAATCAACTCGTAACCACGAGCCATGAACGAACATAGCATTTTTCATCGTCTATGAAAAAAGAAATAACTGATGTTACTTGTATTGGTTCCTCGTAAATTTTCAGTGCATTTTTTCAGTATTTTTTAAATAAAAAGTTATCAATTTCATTTAATTATCCATTATTTGCAATGTGATTTGAAAAATTATAGCGCACTAAAAATAGGGGGGGGGGGAATGACGGATGTAGAAGCAAAGAAGGACGAGACACAAGAAACCAGGAAAAAAATTATAACTACCATATTAATTAAAAGTAGCATAAAAAGAAAGATAGTGGCAATATTCAGTAACATTTTACTGAGTAACTAGAAGACATTTAAAAACCAACATAACTGCTCTGATAACATGTGCATATTATAATGTAAATGTGGTCTATGCTAGAGTCACTTCATAGGAAGAGTATCGCATTTGAGTAAACTGTGCCGCAAAGCTTCTGATTGGCTTTTCGGTATCACGTGGCATAATCGCAGCCATTTTGAGTTTTCCCGAGTGAATGCTTGCTAATCGTTTCTGTGTACTTCAGTGAGCTTTGAAACTCACTTGGAAGCACTTGAAATTTTAATCAACAAATAGTAAGTTTCAATCGATAAACAGAAGCTATATTATCGATAGCAGTTGCATGTATTAGTAATAAGCAAAGTTTTCCTAAGACTTAGAAATAAATAATATCGTCAATTAGCTTTCGCTTTATCCGGGCCATTATGCCAAATTTTTGCGCGGTAAACCTTCACATGGCTAATATATGTACACCATCCGAGAGTTCAACAAGAGAATTTTCTTTTACCCATTCCGGGGACAACCACAAACATCCATGCCCACGGCCGGATTCGAACCCGCGACCCGACGGATTCGAGAACTGGAAAGCCTACGCCCCACCCTCTCGGCAACGGGGCCGACTCTGTCCACTTTAAATTATTATATATTACTGAGATATAATTTAAGCAGTGCAAAAACGATGTGAAAAAGGAAAAAAAAAACAAAAAAAAAGAATATTAACTTGTCTATTTTTTTAAATTTAAAATTCATAAATACCATATAAAACCTAAAATTCTTTCTACATTCATTTGAATTAAATATTAAATTTATGAAATTTTATAAGTTAACGAAATACAAATTATATTTTGCTACTAGCAAAGTTACCCGGCGTTGTCCGGGATAATTACACTTGTAGGTAAAGAGAACAATCTCAAAAAATTAAATTATAACTCCCAATTGATTAAATAATAACTCAATCAATACAACACGAAGCAAAGAGAAAGACAGGAAGAAAAAGAAATATTATCCATTCTACTAAAAATACGAAAACAGGAAGTCTAGGTGATTACCAGGATTTATCTAAACTCTTCTTGACTTGCCTCACCACTGCAGGTCATCAACAGATACTTTAGACTCAAGTTTTTCTTGCTTTTGACGTAGAAGCTCCTGCTCTCTTCGAAACCCTCATTGTTCAGATCTTCCAAATACCCATATAGCTTTTTCTGTCTTAGTTGCAGAGTTCCTCTGAACAATACTCGTTCTTTCTCTTTCCAGACATAAACATTTTTGCCAGTGGTTGGACGTTTTGATAGGGAGCTCAAGGGAGACATGCGTGACTCCTTTGCCTCATCAATAGATGCTGCGTTATTAGTGTTCTGTCACTGCATCATTATTTTATGGTCATTATTAATAACTCTTGAAAACGAACGTTCAATCATCGTATTATCAGCATCTCGGTTACCAAAATATACACAATCCCACAGAATATAGTAAAAATGTATTTTTAGGAAATGTTAGGATCTGCTGTGCTACCAAATAAGCTAGGTGATAACCCCAGCGTGGCTCGGGCTTTCTTTTTTTTTTTTTATTAAATTTTGCATTATCTTAAAAATAAACACATGAAAACTCTTAGAATTAATAAAGTAAAAATTTTTAACAAAATTTCGAAAAAAAAATTTTTAAAGGCTCATTTTGGATGGACCTCTCCAAGGATGCCACTGCTAGTCTTAATGATTTCTTACTCACGGAAAATTTTCTTTAAATGTACACTTGATGTTGTTGCAATTCCACTCTTCAATCAAAGTCTTGAAGCAAAACTTGGCCATTCATCACTTTGCGTATTTAACAGTCGCCGATTTTTCTATTTACTTGCTTACCATATGGAGCAAATGGAGTGCTTCGTCTGCCGTCTTTCCACTTTTTCTCGATTGTCTGCTACTCTCCATTATCTCCAGTTACTGATCATTTTTAAAGATGTTCAAGAAATTATTAATAACTAAGAACTATCTTTTCTAAGAAAAGCCTGAATAACAGGAATTCTATGCATTGCTCCAAATTCAACCTTATGTATATTGAATAAACTTTCCGTTTCATTCTTGGTCATGAGATATATATTGTTGATCCCTGCATAGTGTTGGTGCATTGCGTGTTGGTGCATTGATACCTATTGTTGCGCAAACTTTTACTTGCATTGTTGGTCATGAGATATATATAGTTGGTCCGTGCAGACTGTTGTGAATTGCGTGTTGACACCATGTTGATAACTATTGTTGCACAAACTTTGCCTTGCATTGTTGGTCATGAGATATTTCTCATTAATATACTCTGCCATAAACATGAATATCGATTTTTTATCGATAATTATTATTTTTCCGAAATCTCAGGTAGACAGTAACCTTCCTCATGCTTTGAAGGTCAAGTATGCAAAATTTCCTCAAGAGCGGAATAAAACAGTAGATTTGAATAAAAAACAAACAAACAAACCCACAAACAAACATCCTCCTTAATATATATATAGATAGATTGATGACCTAAAAAGAAAAAGAAGTGATGTAACAATTTCATTTATGCAGCAGAGTTATCTTTTATTTTTACCACGTTAAATATATTAAAAACGTATTTAATCATGTAATAAGTGAATTTGCAAATCCTAAAATAATACATCATAACATTTTACTCGAAATGCGGCGTGAATACTTTGAAAAGATATTCACAAAACAACGTAATCTCCATACTGCCCTTTGTATGCAGAGAAGAACTAAACTCAAAATGGCATCGCTCAAGACGATTGCGATACTCTTCTTAAAAAGTGACTCTATCTACGCGAGGCATCAGCGCCTCCTGGAGTCGATTTTTTCAACTACAGAAAACTGATGCATTGAATCTAGTAGAAGAACATTCCAATCTACAGACTGTACTAATGGTAATTAATCTTAAAATTGTTTGTCAGGATTTGGATGTACGAAACTATTTCAATTCACCCCTGCCGAAACTTCATTCCATACAGCAGCGATCACTTGGCTTTTTGGTAGTTTTTTTTCCTTTATCCATAAAGAATTTCTTCTTTCGATGTCGCCTAAAATTTTCTCTTTCATTTCTATCTTTCTACGTCTTTCTAAATGTCGTGCAGCTTTTCCTGCAGCTTTCATGGTAATTGGTAATGCAGAAATCAGAAAGGCATATAGTGCGCATGCGCCTCAGTCATTTCAAACAGCAAGTTGCTTTTAAATCAATCTGACCTAGATATCTGCTTGAACAGGGGGGTGAAACTCATAGCGAGGCTTCCGAGATTATAAAGGCTAACCCATATGAAAAAAATCATTGTTAAACGGCGACAAATATGGCGACAATAATATGGTAAAGTTACCCGGGTAGCCATTGCCATCTGGGTCGTAAAATTGAAATAGGCATAACCTCCCAGATTTTTACATTTAATATAAGCACGAAGCCTTGGTTAAACCTTTTAAAATCTTGCTTGAACGAGAATTAAACATGTTTATTTCGTTGATATAAGATAATTTTTAGAATTTAAGTTAATATGTTTCTGATTTATTCATAAGATGGCGGCTATTTCGGTTTTATGACAATAGATGATAATGGGTTACCCGGGTAATTTTGTCTCTTTTCCCCATCTTTATTGTCGCCAGTTTTTTCATGATATGGATCTCGGAAGCCTCGCTCATAGCTTTCCTTGTCAAACTAAGATGGCGGCGTTCTGAAGACTGCTTCCTAATGTTTTCTGCTTTATACGTTCTGGGATTTCAATGACAAAGCTATAGACATTAATCAGTAAAAAAAAATAAAATATTTATGATAGAATTTGATAAAAATAAATCAAATAAATAAAAATAACTGAAAATTTAATGGAAATAAATAATAAAATACTAATAGATTAATTAAATGATAAACAAAATACAATAAATAGAATAAAATCCAAGATTTATCAGTGAAGCAGAAAGACATTTATACATACAGGTAGATCTCGTTTTACGAGATTATAAATATAATGCGAAATTGTTCCGCGAAATGGCCGTGTATATCGAATTCGCGTAAAACGAGTTCCATTTAATATGTAATGAATAGAGTTTGGTTCTCATAAGCATTAATTATTTTCCTGATATAACGTAAATAATTGCGTTATATATGTATAGGATGAGTAATACAACAGTTTTCTTTTTTTTAGTCTTAAAATAGCACCTTATTTTATTTTATAAAACTCAAGATACACTAAAATACTCAAAATCCATGCACACATACAACAAAAAGAAGTGTCCACAATCTAAACTTTATATTGATTTGGGATCATCTGTACCAGAAGATTCTGATGCTGTTTCCAACAGTCTCTTTCCTGTAATAGTGCTGGTGGAATCCCGAAGAGAGTTTGGAAGAGGAGCTCGGACTGGATGTTAAGGGATCGTTCGAACTGGCAGGATGTTTCGTTAAAAATTGCTTGATGGTCGGCTGTACCGTTTTCTTCATCTTCATCGAGGACCTCCAACTCAGTTTCTAACGCGTAGGATTTTCGGGCCCGCATTCTTCCTTGATAAAAATACTTTCTTTACGTTTCGGCGGGATTTTAACTCCTACAACAATAAATGTTTTCGCAAACAGATTAGAAACTCAGCTGATCTTGTCCAAACTGATGTATAGCAACCTTATTATTCATAGATAGCCAGTGATGTGCGAAATATGCACAAACACAGGGATAGGTACAAAACAAAACTCAAAAACTGATTCAACTCCTAACAAAAATAGAAGAGCTTTTGCATGTTGGCGATCGATGGTGCTACTAAATGAAAACCGCGTATATCCGAAATCGCGGATACCGAAATCGTGTATAACGGGATCAGCATGTACCTGTATATTAAAAAGAAATTAACCCCCTCCCCCGAGTAGGTTAAGGCAAGTAGCAGATCCTGCAGTCAACTATTTTTACCCCGTTATCTGCACTTTTTACCTTTCCCCAAATTTTTTAATCAAAAAAAATTTTCTCGAGCGTAATATGTAAAAAATGTAGAAAAAAAAACCTAGTATCTTTTTTCCTTTTTCATCATTTTCGAACATATGATATATCACATGCCATATATTGCCATTGTTTTAAGGACCAAGTAACTGCCAATCCGACCCCAATGGAACATCTGGGCCTAAACTTCATAGTAATGTATACCTTACCTAGAGGAATTTGGATACTAAATTACACGCCTTTACATACCTAAATACCACACATATGTTGTCTTCTCTGAATCCCACCCCCGTAAATCAGACCCTAATGTACCAATCAAAACCAAACTAAATAGTCCAGACGGACATGCCCATAGGAAGCTACATTCCAAATTTCAACCTTCTACCTCAAAAAATGTAGACATTTTGAAGAGGACGGACTGACAATATAAAAAACAATAAGTAGCCCCATTCTTCCGCTATTTAATAATATAGATTACTAGTAGAGGTACCCGGCGTTGCCCAGGATAATTACACTTCTAGGTAAACAGAACAACCTCAAAAAATTAAATTATAACTCCCAATTGGTTAAATAATAATTCAATCAATACAACACAGAGCAAAGGGACTCTCCATTATACGAAAAATACGAAAAAAGGAATTCTAGGTGATATACCGAGACTGGATCTAAACTCTTCTTGACTTGCCTCACCACTGCGGAGCATAACCATATACTTTAGACTCAAGTTTTACTTACCCTCTTGCTCTATTCGAAACTCCCAGATGTATAGCTTTTTCTGTTTCAGTTGCAGAGCTTTTTTGACCAATGCTCGTACTATCACTTTCCTTTCCAGACAAAAATTTTTGCCAGTCGTCTGGAAGTTTGATAGGGAGCTCAAGCGAGACAAACGTGACTCCTTTGCCTTATCAATAGACGGATTACATTTTGCAATATCTTAAAAATGAAACGCTTAGAATTAACACAGTAAAAATTCTTAATGAAAATTCGAAAAAAGTTTTTTAAAGGCTCACAATGGATGGACCTCTCCAAGGATGCCTCTGCTACTCTAAATAATTCTTGCTCGCGTAATCTTACTTCAGATGTACACTTGATGTTTATCCAATTCCCACTTTTCTCTCGATGTCTTGAAGGAAAACTTGGCCATTTGTGTAGTCTAGCAGTCACTGATTCTTCTATTTACTTGCTTACCATTGCTGAATACAGCACGGAGATAAAAGAGTGCTTTCTCTGTCGTCTATCCAATTTTTTTCCATAGACTGCTAACTCTCTATTATCTCCAGTTACTGATCATTTTTAAAGATTTTCAAGAAATCGTTAAGTACAATCGTTAAGAAATCAAAGGGAATTATCCACACTTGAATTTTACTCTAAGTGTTACCGTTTCAATATTAATTTATTTTTAATAATTTCATATTACATTTAGAGTTAACATTATTAAGATTATTAAATTTAAATAATTATAATTAAAAAAGCTATTAAAACAACACATTAGCATGAAATGTGATATTAAGTATTAAACTAGTGTGGATTATTTCCTTTGGTTGACTGTACTAAGAACTCTCTTTTCTAATAAAAGCCTGAATAACAGGAATTTTATGCATTGTTACAAATTGAAACTTATCTATATTGTAGACAGTTTGCCTTGTATTGTTGGTCACGAGATATTTCTCATTAAAATGCTTTGCCATAACCATAAATATCGATTTTTTATCAATAATTAATAATTTTTCGAAATCTGAGGTACACAGTGACTTGCCCCTATGCTTTGAAGGTCAAGTATGCAAAATTTTATCAAGCTCGGAATAAAACTATAGATTTGTATAAAAAACAAACACAGAAACCCACAAACAAACCCACGAACACCCTTCTTTATATATACAGGGTGTAAATGGACGACGTTTCACAAATTCAAGGATATGTAGAGGATGATGTGCTGAACATGTTTTATTAATAAACCCATAGTCCAAAACGAAAAGCGACGGATCCACAGCTTGTTTGATGTTCTGATTTGTCAAGCATTGAACTAGGCACGTTTACTATGATGTCCCCTGTCATTGCATCTTGTAGGCCTTATGCAGACTCTCAGCTCGTAGTCTATTTTCAAATGGTACCGTCCGCATGCATAGCAAATTCTCCAATCACATAATCTTGCATATCAGGTTGGTACAAAATTCCCATTGTTAGTTTGGAACATTGCGTAAGGGTTAAGGTTTTTTTTGCGCTCTACGTTTTGTCCGGTATGAGTTCGGAAATGGACTTTGAGGACTGTGAGGCAGGAAATAGCGAGAACTATTGTACCCAATTAGGTACAGAACTCTTACTGGACTGTACCATTTCAGATCGCCACAAATTATCTCAGTGTACACAGTTGCAAAACAGAGCATCAAACATGCTGTAGCTCCGTCGCTTTTCGTTTAGGACTATGGGTTTATTAATAAAAAATATTCACCACATCATCTTCTACATATCCTTAAATTTATGAAGCGTCGTCCATTTACACGCTGTATAGTAGACTGGCAGAGGTACCCGGCTTTGCCCGGGATAATTACACTTGTAAGAAAGCAGAACAATCTCAAAAAATTAAATTATAACTTCCAATTGGTTTAATAATAACTCAATCAATACAACACAGAGCAAAGGGACTATACATTCTATGAAAAATACGAAAAACAGGAAGGCAATGTGATATACCCTGGATTTTATATAAACTCTTCTTGACTTGCCTCACCACTGCGGAGCATCATCAGATACTTAAGACTCAAGTTTTTCTTGTTTTTGACGTAGAAGCTCTTATATCTTCATATTCTATTCGAAACTCCGGTTGTTCAGATGTTTCAAGTGCCCGTATAGCTTTTTCTGTTTTAGTTGCAGAGTTTCTCTGACAAATATTAATTCTTTCTCTTTCCTTTCTAGACACATAAATTTTTACCAGTCATCTGGACATTGATAGGGAGCTCAAGGGAGACACGCGTGACGCCTTTGCCTCATCAATAGACGCTGCCTTATTAATGTGCTGTCACTGCATCATCACTTTATGCTCATTATCAGTAATTCTTGGAAAGGAACGTTCAATCATCTCATTATCAGCATCTCAGTTTCCAAAATATACACATTCCCACAGTATATAGTCAAAATGTCTTTTTATGAAATGTTTGGATATGCTGTACTACCAAATAAAGCTAGGTGATAACCCTGGCGTGGATCGGACTTTTTTTTAGATTAAATATAGAAATATCTTTAAAAAAAGCACGAGAAAACGCTTAGAATTACTATATTAAAAATTATTATAATGAAAATTCGAAAAAAAGTTTTTAAAGGCTGACAATGGAAGAATCTCTCCAAGGATGCCAATGCTAGTCTAAATAATTTCTTACTCACGAAATCTTTCTTTACACTTGATGTACACTTGATGTTGTTGCAATTCCACTCTTAGAATATCTTAAAAATAAACACATGAAAACTCTTAGAATTAATACAGTAAAAATTCTTACTGAAAATTCGAAAAAAAATTACTACTTTACATGTACACTTGAAGTTGTTGCAATCAACGATTCTTCTATTGACATGCTTACCATTTGCTCAATACAGCACGGAGCTAAATGAGTGCTTCCGCTGTCGTCTTTCCACATTTTTTCAACAGTCTGCTAACTCTCCATTATCTCCAATTACTGATAATTTTTAAAGATTTTCAAAAAATTGTTAAGTACTAAGAAGTCTCTTTTCTAATAAAAGCCTGAATAACAGAAAGCCTCAATATTGGCTGTCTTTGTTGGTCATGAGAAATACATTGTTGATCCCTGCCTTGTGTTGGTCCATTGCGTGTTGAGACCAATGTTGTTAACTATTGTTGCACAAACTTTTCCTTGCATTGTTGGTCATGAGATATATATTATTGGTCGGTGCAAAGTATTTGTGAATTGCGTGTTGACACCATTGTTGACACCTATTGTTGCACAAACCTTGCCTTGCATCGTTGGTCATGAGATATTTCTCATTAATATGCCTTGCCATAACTATGAATATCAATTTTTTTTATCAATAATTATTATTTTTTTTCTAAATCTGAAGTAGACAGTGACCTTCCTCATGCTTTGAAGGTCAAGTATGCAAAATTTCATCAAGATCGAAAAAAACTGTAGATTTGCATAAGAAACAAACAAACAAATAAACTCACAAACAAACATTCTTCTTTATATATGTAGAAGAAGAAGGATGTTTGTGGGTTTGTTTGTGGATTTGCTTGTGTGTATTGAATACAAATCTACAGTTTTATTCCGATCTTGATGAAATTTTGCATACTTGAGTTTCAAAACATGAGATCTGCATACGGAAAAGATCAGATTTCGGAAAAATAATAATTATCGATAAAAAATCGATATTCATGATCATGGCAGGGCATATTAATGAGAAATATCTGATGACCAACAATGCAAGGCAAAGTTTGTGCAACAATAGATATCAACAATTGTATCAACATCCAATTCACAAACACTCTGCACGGACCAACAATATATATCTCATGATCAACAATGCAAGGAACAGTTTGTGCAACAATACGTATCAACAATGGTGTCAACACGCAATGTACCAACACTAGGCAGGGATCAACAATATACAGGGTCTTTATAATTAAAGTTACATTTTCACATGGCCTTAAAAAAAACTACTGGACCAAAAGCTATAATACTCAGTAATATTATACAAGCGGCCATGGGAAGTTCATACCCACCAAAACAAAAATTAGTTCAAAACGTCACCACCAACATGGAATGGCGCTCTATGTAATATTCATATACGAAATTAGACACGAAGACACAGGTTAACAAATATTTAATCGTTACTGATAATAAATTTAGTCATGTAATTAATTTTATTAACGATTAAACACTTTTTAACCTGTGTCTTCGTATCTAATTTCGTATACGAATATTGCATACAGCGCCATTCCATGCTGGTGGTGACCTTTTAAACTCATTTTTTTTTTTAGTGGGTATGAACTTCCCACTTGTATAACCTTACCAAGTAGTATAGCTTTTGGTCCAGTAGTTTTTTTTATGGCCATGTCAAAATGTAACTTTAATTATAAAGACCCTGTATATATATGACCATCAATGAAAGGCAAAATTTGTAACAATGCATAGAATTCCTGTTATTCAGGCTTTTCTTAGAAAAGAGAGTTCTTAGTACTTAACAATTTTTTGAAAATCTTTAAAAATGATTAGTAACTGGAGATAATGGCAAGTTAGCAGACTTTTGAGAAAGACTGCAAAGACGACAGAGGAAGCATTTCTTTACCTCCGTGCTATATTGAGCAAATAGTTAGCAAGTCAATAGAAAAATTGGCGATCGCTAGACTACAAAAAGAGGAGAATGGCTAAGATTTAATTCAAGACATCGAGAGAAGAAAGGGAATTGCAACAACAACAAGTGTACATCTAAAGAACGATTACGTGAGTAAGAAATTATTTAGACTAAAAGTGGCATCCTTGGAGAGGTCCATCCATTGTGAGCCTTTAAAAAAAAATTTTCAAATTTTTATTAAGAATTTTTACAGTATTAATCTTAAGCGTTTTCATGTGTGTTATTTTTAAGATATTTTAAAATTTATTCCAAAAAAAAAGTCCGAGCCACGCCAGGGTTTTCACCTAATTTATTTGGTCGCACAGCAGGGCCAAACATTTCCTAAAAACATATTTTGGCTATATTCTGTGGGAAAGTATATATTTTGGAAACTGAAATTGTGACAATGCGTTGACTGAACGTTCATTCCCAGGAGTTTTTGATAATGAGCATAAAGTGAAGATGCAGTGACAGAACATTAATAAGGCAGCGTCTATTGATCAGGCATAGGAAACCCCTTGAGCTCCCTATCAAAGGTCCAGACGACTGGCAAAAAATTATGTGTTTGGAAAGGAAAGAGAAAGAACAAGTATTGGCCTGAGAAACTCTGCAAGTAAAACAAAAAAGCTATACGGACGTTTGAAGCATCTGAACAACGGCAGTTTTGAATAGAGCAACAGGGTAAGAGCCTCTCAGTCAAGGGCAAGAAAAACTTGAGTATAAAGTATCTGGTGATGCCCCGCAGTGGTAAGGCTAGAAGAGTTTAGATGCTCTATATATCACCTGGACTACCTGTTTTTCGTATTTTCCGTAGAATGGATAGTCCCTTTGCTCTGTGTTGTATTGATTGAGTTATTAATTAACCAATTGGAAATTATAATTTAAGTTTTTGAGAACTGTCCTATTACCTACATGTGTAATTAACCCGAGCAACGCCGGGTACCTTTCCTATTTATATATATATAGATAAAGAAGGATGTTTGTGGATGGGTTTGTGTGTAATAATACAAATCTACAGTTTTATTCCGATCACTGTCTACCTCAGATTTCGAAAATATAATAATTACTGATAAAAAATCGACATTCATTTTATGAGAAATATCTCATGACCAACAATGTAAAGCAAAGTTTGTGCAACAATAGTTAACAAAAATGGTATCAACACGCAATTCACAAATATTAGGCACGGCCCAACAATCTATATCTCATGACCAACAATGCAAGGCAAAGTTTGTGCAATATAGATAAGTTTCAATTTGTAACAATGAATAAAATTATTATTATTCAGGGCTTTTCTTACATTAACATTTTCTCGAAAATCTTTAAAATTCATCAGTAACTTGCGATAATGGCAAGTTAGCAGGCTGTTGAGAAAATGTGGAAAGACTGCAGATGAAGCACTCTTTTAGCTCTGTGCTGTATTGAGGAAATGGCAAGCAAGTAAATAGAAGAATCGGCGACCGCTAAACTACACAAAGTAATGAATGGCCAAGTTTTGCTTCAAGACATCGAAAGAAGAGTGAGAACTGGAACACCATCAAGTGTACATCTAAAGTAAGACTACGTGAGTAAGAAATTATTTAGATTTGCAGTGGCATCCTTGAGGAGGCCCATCCATTGTGAGTCTTTAAAAAAAAGTTTTTCGAATTTTCATTAAAAATTTTACTGTATTAATTGTAAGCGTTTTCATGTGTTTTTTTTAAGATATTGCAAAATTTAATCCAAAAAAAACCCCCGAGCCACGCTAGGGTTTTCAACCAGCTAATTTAGTAGCAGATCAGATTCAAACATTTCATAAAAATGCATTTTGACTGTATTCTGTGGAAATGTGTATATTTTGAAAACTGAAATGCTGATAATGCGATGATTGAACGTTCGCTTCCAAGAATTATTAATAATGAGCATAAAATGATGCAGTGACAGAACATTAATAAGGCAGCGTCTACTGATGTGGCAAAAGAGTGACGCGTGTCTCCCTTGAGCTCCCTATGAAACGTCCAGACGACTCGCAAAAATTTGTGTCAGGAAAGGAAAGAGAAAAAACGAGTATTAATCAGAGTAAGTGCAGCTAAAACAGAAAAATCTATACGGGTATTGGAAACATCTGAACGGGAGTTTCGAATAAAGCAAGAATGTATAAGAATAAAGCAAGAAAAACTCGAGTATAAAGCATCTGGTGATGTTCCGCATTGGTGAGGCAAGTCCGATATGTTACCTAGAATTCCTGTTTTTCGTATTTTTCTTAGAAATGATAGTCCGTTTGCTCTGTGTTGTATTGATTCAGTTAATATTTAACCAATTGAAAGTTATATTTTAATTTTTTGAGATTCTTCTGTTTACCTACAAGTGTAATTATCCCCGGCAACGCCGGGTACCTCTGCTACTTATATATATATATAAATAATCATAATTATGAGCACTTGAGCAATCGTGCGTCGACAAAGCGATTTTACGTGCGCGCGCCGATGTCAATAATGCTTAAAAGATGAACAGAAAGTAACAATGTCTTCCTTCTTGATAAATCGATTGTTATATGACATCCCATTATCTTGGTATTCTTTACACTCTCTATTTCAGCACGTGAATTCGACTTGAAGAGGTCCACGAAAAATTTTGAAAAGTTGATACGGCCGAGAGAAGATTTTGGTGGTTCATATTTCTGAATACAGAATTTGAAAAAGTTAATCCGTTTTCAATTTATCGTGCAAACGGCGGACGGATGGACTGCTGGATAAACGTATAAACCAAGGGCGCATTCTTATAAGCAGCTTTTATGGTAAAGCTCCTAATAAAGCTAAAACTTAATTAATTAAATAAAGTTGACTAAAATGAATAAATAAAGTAAAATATTTAATGCACAAATTAATAAAAAATCAGTAAAATAGCAATTATATTTTAATCATTGCTTTGCAGACACTGATGTTACAAAATGTGTCAGCGAAAATAAAATTAATTTCACGTAGGCTATTGCTAAATTGGAAATATCTTATCTCTTTTACCACTGAAAACTGTTTTTTTAAATTCAGCTTTTGCCGTAATAACTGTCTCAATTCTTCTGGGTATGCTATTAGTAAGGTCAAGGCAAGGTTCCTGTGTAACATATTTCAAGCACTTTTGATGCATTCAATGAGATCTTTTTTGTATATTTTGTAATTTTTCTGTATCTTTCATGATTGCCCATAGGTTTTTAACCCAGGCGAATTTTCTGGCCATTCCAGGACACTTATCTCTCGTTTCCAATTTTTGGGATGTTTAAGCTGGTATACAATCTTGTTGAAAAATAACGTCTTCAGATGAACTGATCTTCTCCATAATTTGAGTGACAAGATGTAACAAAGGCTATTTTGAGTGACAAACAATTCCGTCACTTCTTTGTAAACTTCAGTATGGATCCGGCTCTTCATAAAAAACAATTCACCAACATTTTGACTATTAAAACATCCCTATACTATAAGGTTTTAAAGTTGTAGGCAGAGAATATCCCTTATACATGTATCACTCAACAGACGATTTCTTTTGTTGAAAAAAGAAAAATATGAGCTCATCACTAAATATGACCGGAGACCACATCTCGGGGTCCATTTCCCAAATTTTTTGGCCCTGCGAAAACTATTTTTTTCTTCTGAGTGGATATTAGAAGTGCAACGCAGTCTTGAATATCCACTGCATTTAAATACCTACGTGAAATCTGTTTATTTAGGAATGCTGATAATTTCGCACCAATTGTAGATATCGGTTCATCTTCCAGTTTTCAGTGATCATAGTGATAGATATATACAATTCCATCATTTAATGGAATCTCTTCTTTTGACGATTTGGGATTCCTTAAAATGTGGCAAATTTTCGCTTTCTCTATTAAACATCGAGTTTTTACGGAAGAACATAAGCTTCAATTTCTGGAAATATTGAAGTCCCAAAAGTGAAATTTTTCTTTGTTTATCCCTTTGATTATTGAATGAATAAATTTCAAATTTCTGTTAAGTTTGTCCTCCTAATAGTACTAAAAATAAAAAACATAAAAAACAACTTTTTTATATTTTTACACTCCCCTCTTCATCCATTCTTGTTTATACTTTAAAAAATATATTCATTTTTGCTTTAAAAAGTGCAATAAAAAGTAGAAAATAAATTTTTGATGCCTCACGTTAAAATAAGAATTCAAAAAATCAAAAAACGACAAATATGTAGCAGGACGTAATTTTTTTTTATTTCAAAATTTAAATTTAATATGAAACGTGTACTCTGTAAATAGGACACTGAAAGTTGGAAATGACATATTAAACAACAACGTCGTCTGCTATTCTTCTTGCGAATCGAAGCGCCGCTTTTGCGAGCACTTGATACTAAGTCCCTTAGTTAACATTGAGTTTCCACCTCTGGTATATATCTATCTCTATGTGCTTGAAGCAGAAAGAAGCCTGAAAATCCGCTCGCTCCATGCAACTAGCGTATATCAGCTTGGTGTTTAGGATACTTTGAGTTTGAAAAATCACGAACAAAACGCTTAAAACCTCAAGCTTCAAGCAAAAAGCGAGTATGGGAATGCACTTTTACGTGTTTTTTAATAAATGGCAGATACTGTTAACTTAGTACAGTCATCCAAAGGAAATAATCCACACGAGTTTAATACTTAAAATTACATTTCTTGCTAATGTGTTGTTTTAATAGCTTTTTTAATTATAATTATTTAAATTTAATAATCTTAATAATGTTCACTCTAAATGTAATATTAAATTATTAAAAATAAATTAATATTGAAACGGTAAAACTTAGAGTAAAATTCATGTGTGGATTATTTCCCTTTGATGACTGTACATTAAAAGTTATGTAATGAATTTTTTGCCTACTTACTAATGGTCCTGGTCCATCCATACGAAGCCCTAACATTAGCCCTAAAGAAAAAAAATAATGTATGTAAATTGAACAGGCTATAGAAATGTTTCAGTATATCACATAATACTCACAGAATCAACAGACGTATCAAAATAATCACTCAAACAATCAATATACAGAACAAATGATTCCAAACAAATAAACAAAATCAAAATTGATGAAATTTTTCAGTCTATATTTTTACATACACTATATTGCCAAAAATGACCGGACACTTTGGATTTTAGACGTCTTGTAGAATATCTAGAAAAATACCAGACAAATTATCTTGAAATTTTAGGGGTGTAAAGAGCATGTTACACCTCAGATATTTCAGCGAAGATTTTGTTCCGAAGGCAAATAGCACGTATATACATGGAATTATAAAAGTTTCTTTAAAAAAAATCTATATATTTTCGTAAGTTTTTTGTTTATAACATGCAGGCTTTTCAACTAAATGCAATGTAATTTTCAGGAAACTTGACAATCTACAGTAGAGACAACAACCTGCAATGAGAATATGAAAATATTAAATATTTAATGAAATATGAGCATTTTTACCAAATGATGTTTAAATGCGCATGCGCAAGTTTACCAAAATGTCTTTTGCATAATTTCTTAGCCTAATGTATAGAGCTACTCTTATAAAACGCCTAAGCAAATATCGTGAAAATTCAGCAACTTATCGCCGATAAAATCAGTTGAATTTCAGTTGCTCTCAAAAATAAACAAAACAATAAGAGGGTTTTTGTCAAAATTTTTATTTTTGGATCGGACACCAATAGCAACTTCTTCTCCTTAAGCTGATATGAAGCCAATTTGAAATCAATATGCCTTCATATCATCGTAAGGGGAAGAAATTGATAGAGGTGTCTGGTAAAAAAATAAAAATTTGGAGAGAATCCCTTATCGTTTTGTTTATCTTTGAGAGCAACTGAAATTAAACTTATTCTATCGGCGATTGCTTTCTGAATTTTCATGCTATTTGCTTGGACTTTCCATTAGAGTAACTCTATACATTTGGCTAATAAATTATGCAAAAGACATTTGGTAATCTTGCGCATGCGCAGTTAAACATTATTTAGTAAAAATGCTCATATTTCCTCACATATTTAATATTTTTATTTTCTGATTGCAGGGTTTTGTCTCTACTGTATTTGTCATGTTTCCTGAAAATGGTATTGCATTGGGTTGAAAACCCTGCATGTCATAAGCAAAAAACTTACGAAAACATTTCGATTTTTTTTAAAAAACCTTTATAACTCCATGAATATACGTGCTATTGTTATACAAATGGACACTGATAAGTAAAGGAAGCCTCCTAATCATGTGATACAGCTTCAACGCATCTGAAGCATTATCTTTTACAGGGAAATCCCAAAGTTTCTTTTGTTTAATTTGTTGCTGGCCCCCTATTTGCCTTCAGGACTAAAACCTTTGCTGGAATATATGAGGTGTAACATGCTCTTTATAACCGTAAAACTTAAGGATAATTTCTCAAGTACTTTTCTAGATATTCGACAAAACGTCTAAAATCGAAAGTATCCGGTCATTTTTGGCAAGATAGTGTAGATTAATAACCAAAATTTCAAACAGCCAAGCATTTTACCACTCTAGCAGATAAAATTGGCACTATGACCTTTTCATAAAGGGCTTATTGTAATGTATGAATAATTGCACGTCCCTGATTCATTGTCTCCATACACGGGTGCGTAAGTTATTTGAGGACAGATTCACGTCAAGAAAGAAAACAGAGATAAAACTGGAGATAATAAATTTATTATCGAAACCTATTTTGACCATAAACAAGAAACCTTGTTATATGGCTATTCACTGAATCCGCCTTCAGCTTCTATAACTGCTTCAATGCGAGATCGAAACTGTCGAAATGCGCGAATGAAATGGTCATGGTTCATATTGGTCATTACTCGAACAATGACAGCTTTCAATTCATCTTTGGTGTTATGGGGGTGTTCATTGACCTGTGTCTCCACAACGCTCCATACGTAGTAGTCCAACGGATTCAGGACAGGGGAGTTAGGAGGCCAAAGGTTACGGGTTACGTGATCATGGAAGATGTCGGCCATCCATTCCTGTGTCTTGCAAGACTTGTGTGCTGGGGCAGAGTCTTGCAGAAACACGTAAGCCCTTCCGTTGCGTATCCTGTTTACCCAAGGCTTAAGAATTGTTTCAAGGGTTTCAAGTAGACCGCAGAGTTAACTTTCAGGCCTTGGGGAAAGAAGTGTGGAGGCATCATATGTGGTTCACTGCTGACAACGGCTAAAACCATGACAGTTGCAGGAAATTGCGTGTGCATGACTCGTGGCACCTCCGAAGGGTTTGTACATAACCATCTGTTATTTCTTCTGTTAACCTTCTGATCCTGGTCAAAAGTTTTTTTCATCGGAGAAAATCCACAGCAAATCAGCTTCACGGATTTTTCAGCTTAAGAGCATTTTCGATCTGAGTAGGCGGTTTTCCCGTTTTGTTTTCGCATAACATACGAGTGATATCTGATGTTTTCATGGACAACATTTCTGATTGTTTCTTGCAATACGTGGAGATCTTAGGCAAGTGACCTCATTGATGTTCTGGGATTGTCATCGATGGCCTGCTGCACTTGCTGAATAAATTAAGGTGTTCTGATGATGTCAGAGCGTGAGGCATGCTTTTTACACTTTGCTACTGATGCAACATTGCCATCTTCGGTCTCCAACTCCTTCAGCACTTTCTGGACGATTGATCTTGTGACCTTTAGAAATCGTGATATCTCTAAATCGCTGTGCTCTGCTTTTATTGCCACGATTACAGCATGTCTCTTCATGAATTGTGTTACTTGATGGTCCGCCATTTTGCTTTCCGGAAAAGGAAAGCATATACAATTTACTATAGTGCAGCAGTAGCCAAACGAAGGTGTGTCTTCAAATATTTTTAAATTTATAGGAATGTATGTTGGGGATGTGAGATTTTTTTTATTATTTTTATATATTGTTTACTAGTGGTTATTTTTTGGTATTTAGGCTGTTGTGAGAAGCAATGTGGTATGTTGTTTTCTTTTGTTGGTTTTTCATATATTGTAAATTTTAGGCTATTTTTATTTCTTATAATATAATCAGAAAATGTGATTGAGTGAAAAATTTGCCCAAACCATAAATAGACATGAGAATTCTTCAATTACTGTGGATAACGACATAATCAATAAGACGAGAACCTCTTGTCCACAACTGGTCTTATTGTGGACAAGAGGTTCTCGTCTTATTGATCCAGTTGTGGACAAGAGGTTCTCGTCTTATTGATTATAAATAGACATAAACAACAAATAGATCCTACTTAAAAAATTAAGACAATAATATATATCATGTTGTTGTATGGATATTTTTCTTACAATAATTGTATTAATGTTTCTGTTGGTCAGTTTGTAATGATTAAAATGTCATCTACATATCTCATCCATATTTTTATGTATTGTTTGTGTTGTGATGTGTTTAGTAATATGTGTTCAATGTTATTTAAATAAATGTTGGAAAGTATAGTTGATAATGGGCTTCCCATGGGTAAGCCTTCTGTTGTGGCCGAGAGGGCTAGGGCGTAGGCTTTCTAGTTCTCGAGTCCGCCTGTCCGTGGGTTCTAATCCCGCCGTGTGTATGGATGTTTGTGTCTGTCCCGGGCTGCGTACAGATATAACTTGTGTAAAAGGCGCAAAATTACCTTAGTAGTGGACGCCTAAATTTCTAGAACCCCCCCCCTTTCTGTTGTGCATAAATTTTTTCCATTAAATTTTAATTCATTATTGGTAAAGCATAGACATATGGCTTGCATGATTTTTAGTATTTTGGTGTATGGAAATTTTGTTTTTAATTTTTTATGATAACATTTCAGTTAAACAAATTCTCGATATCATAAAACATCATGTTTTCTAACACTTCTCTTGAAAACGCCTGCAGAAGTCTTGACACTGGCAACTCTGATGACACTGTCTGCACCTGGATACACGTCTACAACTCGTGCCAATTGCTGTATCAAAGGGGGTAAACCATCGCCTGCTATCAAAACTATGGTACTTTTAGTAAGGTTTTCTGCTCCTTTTGCCCATTTGGATCGAGCTTGTAGGTGATGTAAATATTCTGTTTTCCAGCGCTTCCAGAAGTCTTGTTTCATCCTTCGGATATGTTGCCACCTGGCCAGGCAGTTATTAAAGAGTCCCAAACAGCTCTGACATGTAGAATCTGACACTGTAGTCCCAGTGAGAAAATGGGAAGGAGTCAATGCTGTAAGATCATCATGAAGTGAAGACATTGGATAAAGCGGGCTGGATTTCAGAATGGCTTCAATCTCAGCCAACAAGGTACTATACTCTTCAAAAGTGTAGACAATTCCTTTGGTGATAGTGAAAAGGTGCCTCTTTACTGATTTAACGGCAGACTACCAGAGTACCCCAGAATGTGGTGATCTGGGCTGAATAAATTCCCTTGTAATTTTTCGAGTTGCAAGTTTTAATTTAATTTCATCTTCTTTGGCACGAAGAAACTCGTGTACGTCTTGAAGCTCACGAGCAGCGCCCATGAAGTTAGTTGCATTGTCCAAACACATTTTTGTTGGCAATCCTGTACGCGCTGTAAATCTTCTGAATGCACTAAACAAGGCTTCTGTAATGAGGTCGCTAACTGGTTCAAGATGAATCGCCTTTGTCGCAAAACAAATGAACACCGAGATGTAACCCTTGGATATATGGATTCTGCCTCTTCTTCTGCTTTTCCTTACCCGTAATGGGCCCAGCATAATCAGCCCCACAAGTTTTGAAGGGTGCGTACAAACGCTGACTCTTGATTCAGGCAAATCTGTTATCTGTTCAAGTCTGGTGGGTCTATAACTGAAACATGGTAAGCACTCTCGAACTATATTTCGCGCTTCTCTTATTCCAGATATCAGTTAAGGATCCCCCATTAGCGCCATCCTTTCAGAATTCTTCATTCAACGATTAGAAGAAGAGCACATACCTACATTAATCGCCAGCAGTATCATTCTAGAATATTTTATATTTCATAGAATATGTCGATGACTAGTGGCTGCTCATAACTAAAATTTGTGAGCCAGTATTGAAGGCGTATGGAGAACAATAATTGTTGTTGTTGTCTGCAATGATTTAAACGTTAATTGATACTTCTGATGTGATGTTTAGCTGGCAGAATAATTTGATGTCTCTCCTTCGGCAACATACCAAGTCGAAGGCGCCCTCTCACTCTTATCAAGCCAACACTATCGAGAAATGGGCTTAGTGAGAGTAACAAACTCTTCAATCCGATTGGCTTGTTCGCCTTTAAGGACTTCATTTCCGGGAGAAAGGCTTCCTCTTGTTTGTGTCCATCGCAGTATTTTGATGCGTGCTTCCTCTAGCTTTCTCATTCCCAGTGGTCTATTTCCTTATTGTCTTCCCAAATTTGCAAATCGATAACAATATGCGACTACTCTTTGTAGTTTAGGGAATGTTGAGAATCTGCACAGGAGATCGTTTTTAGATAGTAATGCTGTCAAAACTGTTGAAGTCCTTTGCTCTGGAATGTTAACATTGACCAATCATTTGCAAGGTACTATTTAGGTCCATTCCATCAGAGATTATGTGTTAGCAATTTATCACTATTTATTCCTCTGAATAGTATATACGCTGGGTTTTATTCTGATGGTACATGGTGCCTGAAAAACCATGTGTGATGTTTTGGATTTCCGGTATGTGATGGGCTACAAAGATCTGTAAATTCTTAGAAAAATATGCAATCCAAGACACTGCTGTCATAGAATCAGTCCATAGATGAACTTCTTCAATTTGATGAATCAAAGCTTCCGTAACTACTTTAGCAAGTTTAGATAATAACAAAGCAGTATTTAATTCTAATCGTGGCAGCGTGATTGTCTTAAGCGGTGCTACTCTTGACTTGGAGCATAACACCCAAGACGTAAACGCATGCGGCATATCCCTTTCGGATGCATACATAAACCATGTAAGGTTAATTTTAGTTCGCTGTTTTTTGGATTCACATTTCGTGGGATCTCTAAGCACTCGAGGTGCTTCATTTAGAGAACAGATAAAATCTGTTCCAAGTTGATTCGAGTGAAAGTGCAATCTCCTGGTTCCAACTGGTATTTAGTTTTCACAGTTCTTGCATGATTAGTTTCCACTGAGTAGAACTGGACCAATGAGTCCAAGTGTGTCGTAAATCTGAGCAATTATAGATAATATCTTTCTCTTAGTGGCTGCTGCATTTTCAGGCAGATTGATGCTGAATTGTAATGTATCCTTGCGATTATTCTGCAGCAGACCCTATATTTTCATTGCCTGTTGGTTATCCAAAAGCAAAAGATCATCTGTTTTTCCCTGCTCCTGACAACAAATCGTCCATATAGAAGCCTCTCTCTACAACCTCTGACGCATTCAGAAACTCTAACTTATGGAGCGTGGCTAATTCTCGTAGACATCTCATTACGAGAAAGGGAGCACAAGCAGTTTCAAAAGTCAAAGTATTGAGACTATATGATTGAATCAGCTTCTTTGGTCATTTCTCAAAAGGATTCGCTGTAGACTTCTATCCTTCTCGGCAACTTCAATATGTTGGAACATCTTTGCTATATCTGCAGTTAGGACATACTCTTGGCACCTAAAACGTAAAAAAATATATACAATATCGTTTTTATGGATTACGGCCTGTGAGTAATCTATCATTCAATAAATTTCCTGAGGTGGTCTTCGGTGGAGCATCAATTACAACTTTAAATTTTGTCGTCAGACTCGATTCCCGAATCACTGATTGATGAGGCATATAATAGCACTGAGATTTTTTTGTTTCTGTTCTTTACTCAACAAGGATATGTGATTTTACGTTTCGTACTCCTCGAGAGATCTAGTATACTCTTCTTTGAGCTTTGGATGTTGACTCAAACGACGTTCAAGGTTACACAATCTACGTAGAGACTCGCTCTATTAATCACCCAAGACAATATCTGAAACTTTAGGCAACTTGACCTTGAATCTTCCTGATTTGTCTCGCTGATATGTTTCTTGAAAGTGTTTCTCACAAAAATCTACTTTTTTGCCATCAACATGTTTATCAGCTATTGCTTCAATCTTCCAAAATCTATCCCTTGTTCCAATGGCAACGCTGTAAGGAAATGACAGGCAGAATTGGTCGACTGTGAACGTTTGGAATTGTCTTCAATAAATTCTCCTCCAATTATCCAGCTGAGTAGAGTCCTTTGGAGTGTCGGTCGGCGTTTTACCATAGCTATTCGCTCACGACATAGTAACTGCCAATACAAACCTGCCCCTATGAGAAGTTCAATGAATTTGGGCGAGTCAAATTGTGGGTCGACCAACTTGAGATGAACTGGGATTGGTAATTTCGCCCTATCTATCTTCACTTACGGCAACTCTCCTGTGACAACTGGTACTACCAACAGTTCTTGAAGCGTGGAAAAATGGTTAGTAGTCGAGCTCAACTTTGCTTTGATGGATTTAATAATAACAACCTTCGATTGATTTATTCCACTGATCAAAATATCAATGTGATTATACGGAACCTTCGATTTCTTTGCAAATGCCTAAGTAATCATGGTTGACCGAGAACCAGGATTAAGCAGGTTCGATTTCTCTGCATTCATGCAGGTTTCCAAGTTATCATGCAAATGTACGAGAGCAGTGGATAAAATCACATGAGAACCTCTCTGAGGTGCACAGTGAAACTTTAAAGATCCCATTTCCTTTAAGTGGGTATCATAAACGTCATAGCTGATAGATGAATGAACTGAATTTTCAAAGTTGTTTACTGTTGACAGTGATGAACGCTCGATGAAGATCCCTCCTCCGATTCCAAAACTTTACTCTGTTGTGGGTCTGATGACTTAACCTTGTGAAGCAAAGTATTATGTCCAATGTTATGCACATCCACGTTAAGAGTGTACGGAGAGGAATATGGGCTTCAATACTGAATTGCTGTGATGGAATACTTGATGAGAACTAAAGTTCCTGGTCACCACTAACTTGGAGAGCACCGACCCTGTTGGTTTTATCAGTGTGTGATCCACAACTAAGTTGAGAGATAAATAATGGCGTTAGTAAATGACTAATAGCAGATGCATTAAAGTATTAAAAAATTACTGTCCTTTCTTAAAAGAAAGATGGTGGTAAAAGAAATTAAGTATATTACTTAAAGCTCTACGATGTCTATGAAAACACCCAGAAGCGGTACCCCTTGTCGGAGGCAGTCAGCCAAGCGCAGATCACAGCCAGAGATCTCTTTGCAGTGCGTGCTTGCGACGCTACTGTCTTCCAATCGTTGGCTGGGTACGGGATTAATGAATGAGAAACGTCTTTATCCATCGGCCATGTAGATGAACTGAAGTGAATCTCTTTGGCCGAACAGGGCTCAATTACGTGGTTCTTCCTCTCATCGGACGACGATATGAGAGGCGAACGTATTGTGTTGCTACGAGGTCGTTCCTCTTGCACGGGACAGCTTGAATTGAAGGGCGGGTCTCAGCCCCCAGGCATAATGCATCTGCAGTGGATGTCCCTGTACACAGGTAGCTGACTCGAATGTTGTAGCTTTCGTTCCTTTTAGCTGATTCGGCTGCGCTTTTGTCCAGGGACCAAGGGGACGATGCCTCTTGCTGACGGGCAAAAGTCCGATGTCTTTGTCATCTTCTGATGCTTGGCAGGGCATTGGAGAATGAATTAGAAAAATTATATGCATTAAAATCATAGAGCATTCATTTGCCTGCAGTGTGGGGCAAGCATGATATCTTTCGTGATTCTCAATAACGATCCTTCTCCTCCGCGTTGAACTCGATCGAGTCGCCTTCATTGGAGTTATGGAAATCTTACTCAGTTGGGTGTCCGAGTGATGTGCAATTGTTCGCCTCGTTTCGTTCCTCGAAGTCGTAAAACCTTCTAGAAGTTTTTGATCTAGAAATTGTTTCCATCCAAATATTGGCTGTGGAAAGGATTTTTCTTTCTTCCGCTCGCTATCATTTCGCTGGGCTCTCTGAATCCTCATTCTTCCATCCCACCTTTTATCTGGTTTTTAATGAGATGTTTTTGCATGTTTCTTACTTCCACAACTGAACAGCCTCTTTTACCCTTCTCAATTTTTCCAGCCGATCGACTCTTCTGAACAGGTAGCAGTTAGTTATTTTTCTCTTCTTTTGCTTGTTTCTTCTGCCTTTTTCTTCCTCCCTCTTTCTTTGATGAATAGTTGGATCGTCAAATATTTTTGCTACTTTATCCGAGTGAATTCGACGATCTGACACCATCTCTGCCGCAATCCCGCAATGAACGATTTTCATCTTTGTTTATGGTTTCTTCTTGCATCCTTCTTGAAAGACCTCTTTCTTAACACTTCCTCCTAATTTATTCTCCTTACGTCCATGTTGGTCTATTTTATGGCACCTCCTCTATCAAAATTTTTTCTATGCTTAATTTCATTCGGAACTTTTATCTCTGTAGAATATGCTTCCCTTTGTTTCGAAAATTTAAAAAACAACTGCTGGCATCTTTGAAGATTTTTTCGGGTTCCCATGTTGGGATCTTCTCTCTGGACCATTTTACCAAAACTCTTCTGTTTGGGGCTTTATCTTTGTCATCCAGCAGGGTTTTTCTCGATAAACATCGGTGAACTCTTTATCTTTAATAGGCCCAAGCAGGCTCTTTTTCTTCACCTTCCTAGTAAAGAATTTTCATAGGAATGAAACGTGAAATACCGTAGTTTTTACTTTCAGCCTTGGAGGTATTTTTAGTTAGCTGTTACCTAATTTATTATTTTTTTATTTTAAAAGGACCCACAAATTTAGGATATAACTTCTTCCCGTCCCTCTTTGCTTCAAAATCCTATAGGCTGCTGACATCACTTTACCCTTTTCTTTGATTTTCCATTTCACGTGTCTTCTCTCATGGAACATCTTGGATTTATTATTCGCTCTAATTAGAAGAGCATTCTTCTAATAACGTGTTGGACATGCAGTGATAGTTTGTTTAGCCTGATACGAAATCCTCTGTCTCATTCTTTTTCGGCCATCGTCCTTTTTCTGATATAGGGAAGTCGAATTTCTTTTCCCAAATCCATCAAATACAGGGAAAACCTAATGGTTTCTGATATTGTAGAATTGTAGAAATTAAAGCTATTTCTGCAAAGGTTTAATATTCGTCCCAGTCGTCTCTGTCGGCATTTATATAATTCCGAATTACTTTTATTACAGCTTGATTCGTGCATCTTGACTGTCTGCCAGTTTGGGGATGGTAAGAGCTTGAGCATTTATGCTCTATTATAAATAGCTTAAATATTTCCTGCCAAACTTGAGATGTGAAGCTGACGTCCCAATCTGAAATCATGATGACAAGGAACCCATGAATCTTAAATATATGGTCAATCAATATCTTTGCTGTGTCCTCGGCCAAAACTTTAGTAGTGCAAGGGATTAAAAGTATCCGTTTTGTCAACTTATCTGTGACGGTTAGTAGAGCATCGTATCCGGCTTTAGTAACTGGTAGGGGTAGACAAAATCCAATGTAATTATTTTCTATCTTTCACTGGGGATTGGTAATGGATATAAATGTCCAATAGGCAGAGTGCATTTTCTCCAATCATAGTTTCTGGATAACTTATACATCGCATTTCTAAATCCAAGATGTCCACCAAACGGAAAGTCATGAGCTTCATATAAAACTAGAAGAGGTACCCGGCGTTGCCCGGGATAATTACACTTGCACAAACTTTGCCTTTCATTGTTAGTCATGAAATATATATTGTTGGTTCATGCAGTGTGTTTGTGAATTGCGTGCTGATACCATTGTTGATACCTATTGTTGTACCAACTTTGCCTTGCATTGTTGGTCATGAGATATTTCTCATTAATATGCCTTGCCATAACCATGAATATCGATTTTTTATCGATATTTATTATTTTTCTGAAATCTGAGGTAGACAGTGACCTTCCTCATGCTTTAAAGGTCATGT
>JAHWFO010029252.1:660322-727514 GCA_023313115.1 Rhysida immarginata
TCATGCTTTGAAGGTCATGTATGCGAAATTTCATCAAGATCGGAATAAAACTGTAGATTTGTATAAAAAACAGACCCACAGACAGACCCACAGACAGACCCACAAACATCCTTCTTTATATATATATAGAAGATGGTGGACATTATAATTTTGGCGCGAGGAAAAACCAACTGTTTTTTCCACTGATTTTATACAGCAGACCGTCCTCCTCTCTTATATATGGAGGAGACTCCATCCACTTAATACAGTCAGCGTGCTTTTTATGGCTGCCTTAATCTTACGTGCCCACGAGTCTGATTCTCTACTTTCCACTACTACACCAGTAGCCATGATTTCTCTTGGTGTCCCTTCCTCCTCATATGAGGTTTTATCTAATGGGTCCAATTGATCCTCTATCCAGTTCATGGCCTCTTTTAAATTCCAAAACTTTTGTCCAGGAACCAACTCCTGAATTTCTGGAGTAAAATTACTAAGGAAAGTCTTAATTTTGTCTTCTTCCCCATAGCCTTTTATACTGTCAACTAATGTTTTGAAAATGTCATTATACACTTTTACCGACTTCAATCCTTTTTTGTTAAATCGCTGCTCCTTTAACCATCCTTTCAAATCTTGAACCATATTGAAAGTGTTTGGTTTAATCTCACCACCAATGAAGAACTTCTTTTTCTTCTTTAATTCTATCTTTCTGTAGCCACAGTTTTCCTTGCACCTCACCCTCTCTTGCTGCAAGAAGATCGTCTTCGCGGGGAATTCAAGAAAAATCCGTGAAAAAAAAACAAATTAATATTCTTAGCCAAGTATATTAGAAACGTCCTAATTTTACTCCGTAGCATGGCACTGCTTGTTCACCAAACACCTTCCCCTTTCTATCACGACCTTTTTATGAAGGAAATTAAATCAATTGAAATTTACTTAATTTGAAGTCATAGATAGAGAAAGGAAGAGTACACAAGCTTAAATGTTCGTAAAATCTAATTATTTCTTGACTAATAAGTGAATTCCACAAATAAGTGATTGATATAAAATCAATGTCTAATATTATATAAAATTATATTCTGAGTTCATTGAAGACATCCACATGAAGAATGTACGGAGAGGGAGTTGGGCTTCAATGCTGATTTGCAGTAATTGGAATCCATGATGACAACTAAAGCTTCTGGTCACCACTAACTTGGAGAGCGGCGACCCTCTTGGGTTCATCGGTTCATCATCCAAAACTAAGGCGAGAGATGAATAATGACGTTAGCAAATGGCTAATAGCAGATGTTTTCAGAGTAGAAAAAATTAAGCATATTACCTAAAGCTCTACGATTAAGTTTATCTTATATTCTATGAAAACATCCAAGAGCAGTACCCGTTGTCGGAGGCAGGGCAGCCAAGTGTAGATCGCAGTCAGAGATCTCTTTGCAGTGCGCGCTTGTGACGCTACTCTCTTCCAATCGTTAGCTGGACGCTTAATGAATGAGAAACGTCTTGTTCCACCGGCCCTGTAACGAACTCCGACGTAGATGAACTGAAGCAAATCTCCTTGGCTGAACAGGGATCGATTACGTGGTCCTTCCTCTCGTCAGATGACAATATGAGATGCGGACGAGTTGTGTTGCTACGAGGTCGTTCCTCTTGCACAGAATGGTCTCGCATTGAATGGCTGGGTCCAGTTCTGGACACCAATGCGTCTGCAGTGGACGTTCCTATACCTAGATGGCTGACTCGAATGTCGTAGCCTTTGTTACTTTTAACAGATTCTGCTGCGCTTTGGTCCAGGGAACAAGGGGACAATGTCTCTTGCTGATGGGTGAAAGACCGATGTCTTTGTCGTCTTCTACCTCTTGGCAGGGCACTGGAGTAAGAATTAGAAAAATTATATTTATTAAAATTCCGAGGCATTCACTTGCCTCTGGCGTAGGGCGAGCAGGATATCCTTTGTGATCCTCGAAACTTGTCCTTCTCCTTGGCGTTGAAATCAATCGAGTCGCCTTCCTTCGATGTGGAATTGTTCATTTTGTTCCGTTTCTTGAAGCCGTAGAACTTTTTCGAAATTTTCGATCTCGATATTGCCTCCTTCCAAATATTGGCTGTGCATGGGAGCCTTCTTTCTTTCATTTGCTATCATTTCGCTGGGCTCTCTGAATCCTCATTCCTCTGTTCCACGTTTTATCTGGTTTTTAATGAGCTGTTAATAATCTGCTTCTTTCTTCCTCCACTAAACAGCCTCATTCGCCCTTCCCAATTTTTCCGGCCAATCGACTCTTCTAAACAGGTGGCGGGTAATTATTTTCTATTCTATTGCTTGTTTCTTCTGCCATTTTCTTCCTCCCCCTTTTGACGAAGACTTGGATCGTCAATTTTTTTTTCCTACTTTCTCCGAGCGAATTCGACAATCTGACGATGTCAAAATAACATAGAAAAATGGAGCACCACAAACATAATTTACCAAATTCTATGTAAAAATTGTGAACATATCAATACACAGGTCAGACAAAAAGACAACTACAAATAAAAATAAAAGAACATGAAAGAGCACTTCGCCACAAAGACAAAAACAACAATTTAGTTAACAACTGTATCAATCAAAATCACACACCAGATTGGCATAATATTAAAATCATTGGAAAAAAAGAAAATTATAAAAAATTTTAATAAAAGGAACTCATTTTAATATCATTACAAATAAGAAAAATCGGGCAAAACCCTTAGTAGACATAAGCGACTAATAGACCCTACTTCTAAAAAATAAAGACAATTATAAATCCAACAATTAAAACACAAACAACAATCACAACCAACAAACAATTAAACATTTAATTATATTTTATTTTCAACTATTATGTTATTCAAAAACCTTCAATTCTAATGATAAAGAAAATGCCTCGAAAACGTTAAATTTCACTATTTATAATTCAAGATTTTCATTTACTACTTCGCATTAGCCCTTGTTTCCCTACAAAAATCGCAGTTTTACCTTGCCCAGATGAGGAAGGGAATAAAAATGTGTGTACATTACCTAATACGCATCCGAGAGTTTATTGCGAAAATGCCCCTCATTCTTGTGAAAGACGACCATTAGCTTTTCAGGGTAACGACTCACTCATTCTCATTCATTTTCAAATGTACTGTTTTCTAATAAGTAATAAAGTTCTAATAAGTTTCTAATGAGTTTTTCTGTTTTTGTCTACATTAGCTAGCCATACCTTTCACTTTTTTCAACATTTTATCTTTTGAACTACCTCTTCAAAATTCTAAATATTATACTGTGCCTGTGAACTTTCATTTCTTCCACCTCACAACAAGGCTTGCTTCAAGAATCACTCTTCAAGACTTTCTTCAAGAATGACACTTCAAGACATTCAAAATTAGTTACTTTTTTTTTCTCTATTTATTAATTACAACATGTACATTTAAAAAAATGAGATCATCAAATTAATAATTTATTGCATTATTCTTCTTTATATGATATATTGTCTTGAATAATCCCCTATACTTTAAGGTTTATACAGGGTTTTCACAACTATATGGTCAAACTTTGCTTAGATATGTAAAATTAAAAAGTAATATAGGAAGAACTAATAAACATGGGTCCAAAACCAAGCCATTTTCGAGTTATTGTTGATTTTACACCAAAATGTAATTGTATTATTCCGCAGATTTATTAATACTGGACAACTTGTTTAATTTAATGTTATTAATCATATTTTTAGGTTTTAATTGTAACGGTTTATTGAAAATACGAGTATTACAAATTTATTGGCTAATAGTACATTCTGGCAACACGCCCGTTTTTTGTTTTATTGTATAGACTGCAAAGAAGCTTGGTTTAACGAGTGTCTTAAAATTAAAGAACACAAATCAATATAAGATTTTATTAAGCAATTAAAAATAATTAAAGTCCATTAGCGAATATCTACATCTATAAAATAGTGACTACTGAATATTGGAATAATTCTAAAATTCTTCGTTTCCGGACAGGGGTTTATATGACAAACTTGCCTCAAATTGCCTGAAGAATGTATATGCAAAATTTGACCATATAGTTGTGAAAAACCCTATATAATTATTTCACGAGAAGTTATATTTTGCTTCAGGAAAAAATGTATCATTTTTTCCTGTAACTGCTTTTCAAACATGAATTATTTTAGGTCTACCAAATTAAATTCACATGAATGAGCAAGTCTTGATATTCATACCCATTTTAAATAACATGGCCGATATCTGAAATTTAAAAAAAGTATCTGTATCAGCTATAGATATTATATTATTTAAATGGATGGAAAAGGTAAATTTATCATTACTTACGGAAGATCCAATTCCTAATGGATACAATCCCCACCACACAACAGGTATATTTCTCTTCGACTGAATATTAGTATCTGTAACCAAGATGAACACATTAACAATTTTTATTGAATGAGATGTTCGATTATCGATGTAAAAACCATTTTGAATAAACCACGGTAAAATGGTGACAAAATGACGGTAATTAAATTTTTAATTAAGAATCTATTTTAAAAATTTATCATGTAATCTATGTCTATATTATTAGAAGAAAAAAAATTGAAACAGGATTCAATAAATATTTAGAAATAAACCTCTGGGGCTGTGATTACTAATTTTTATGTTCAAGTGAATTTGTCTTCTAGTTCTTCCAAGGATTCATTCAGTTAAAATGATAATTTAATTTCAAGGCGTTACCGCCGTCTTAGTGTTTTATCATTGCCAGACAATGTAATATGAAAAGATGTAATTTAAATAAAAGCCCGACAAGCCAAAAACTGTGGACACAACGAAAAGGAGATTAAATAAAGAAATCACTAATCCACACAAACATAAGTGAAAGAAGACGCAAAGGATTTCCACACGCAAAGAATATTTACTTTCTTACGATGCATATTTCGGCAGCTAAGCAGCCATCTTTAGGTTAAAACCGGACACTGAAAAGAAACGCAGAAATATATACAGCAAGGGAATCAATAGCAACCCAGAACCAATAGCAGACTAGAAGAAATTTGCTGACTGGTTGTTGGGCGCCTCAGAAAGAGTAAAAAATCAAATAACGATAAAAATTAAATATCCAAAAAGATTACATTATACACAATGGGCACCAATGGCATCCAGTATCAGATTGGTTATTGGTTGCTTTACAAAGACGATTTACAACAAAGTAAAAAGGGTTGTAAGCTAGAAGAATAAATGGTCACACGTCAAAAATACATAATAATCTTTATATATAAAGAAAAATGTTTGTATGATGTTCCGGTTTTAAAAAGCAACTTGGAAGTAAGCAATAAAGTTGAAATTTAACATACAGCTGTGTAATACAACCACAATGATGGAAAAAATCTAAAACTGCAGATACATTTCTCAAAAACAGAAATTAACGATCTTTTTATTTATATACAGGGTGCTTTTGAAAAGGATGTCATGAGATACCTAGCAATGTTCTGCATCTTAAAATAAACGCAAGTTTCCTCATACGCTTTATCGAAATTACATTCCTTAAAGGAGTAAACAGCTCGTGAAGTTTGATTAAACTCCGCCCATAACGTTAAGAAAAGCGCATGGAAAAAAAATTACCACCAGTTGTTCTATTAATAGGTTGCTGCGAACTACGTGTGCACTAATGGGTTGACCCTAAACTTAACCACTCTCACAGCCCACTGAAAGATTCGTAATTAGTAGGCCTCAGAGATGAACTTGTCCATAATTTAGGAAAGACGTGCAAGTGGATAAATGATCACAATTTGGCTTTCCTGTGAGAGTGGTTAAGTTTAGGGCCAAGACGTTAGTGCACAGGTAATTTGCAGAAACCTATTAATGGAACATGTGGTGGTGTTTACTTTTTTCTATGCGATTTTGTTTACGTTATGGGCGGAGCTTAACCAAACTTCAGGAACTGTTTACACATTTAAAGAATGCAATTTCGTCAAAACGTATGAGGAAATTTCTGTTTACTTTAAGGTGCAGAACATTGCTATGTATCTCACGACATCCTTTTCAAAAGCATCCTGTAAATGAAATAAACTTGGTTTATGTTCGTTTGCTGACATATGTGAACAATCAACCCGTCGTGTTTGTGTCAACAATCGGCTGATTTTGTTTGTATGTTGCATCAACAATTGTTGATGAAATTAATACAGGTTATAGCCAACGTCTCCTATAAAGAAAGCCTCCACAATATAGCAACTATATTATACAGAGAAGACTCGACCGCCTTTACGGAACCCACTTGTAATAGTAATTAATGCATGCTATAAGAGCGAGGATTTTTAACTTGCTGGTTAAAATCTTTGCGAAAATGGCTAAAATTGGAAGATATGGAAAGAGCAGCGTCAGATTAGTATATGCATATGCAATAGAAGACTATTATTACCAACATTTCGAAGAAATTTTAATATATATATGTCAAAAGAGCATAATGTTGCCTTATCTCGTCAAGAGAGGGCCATATAAATGAACCTAAAAACATATCTAGCGATTCGCATTCTGTATTCCCCTTGCGACTCGCAAGGAGATTACACGGTATTACACATGTTTCTAGCTTCATTTATATGCCCCTCTCTTGACGAGATGAGGCAACATTATGCTCTTTTGACATTTAAATATTAAAATTTCTTTGAAATGTTCGTAATAATAGCTTCCATCGCACATGCATACACTAATCTGACACTGCTCTTTCCATTTCTTCCAATTTTAGCCATTTTTGCAGAGATTTTAATTAATAAGATAGAAATCCTCGCTCTTATAGCATGCATTACTATTACAAGTGGGCTCCGTAATGGCGGTCGAGTCAGCTAGTATATATATAGTAGCTCTACTCCACACTGAAACGTCATACATTGTTACATCATCATAAGTCGACCAAATTTAGGGCTTATTATTGGTAGAAATACGATTAACAAAAGGACGAAGTCGTAGCCCACGTGAAAGACAGGCTCTGGCGCGGAAAAGTCACCTGACCATCTTAGTCCGAATAACAATGTAACCTTCATTGTTTCCAACAAACGCAAAATTGCTGATTATTAAAATCCAAGATGGAAACAATGAAGGTTACATTGTTATTCGGACTAAGATGGTCAGGTGACTTTTCCGCGCCAGGGACTTTCTTTCACGTGGGCTACGGGACAAAGTATGATGATGTAACAATGTATGATGTTTCAGTGCTGAGGCTTTCTTTATAGGAGGCGTTGCCATAGCCGACGAAAAAAGACTAGCCATGGTTCTGAAAAGTCACCTGTCAATCTTAGTCCAAGCAACAATGTAGCCTTCATTGTTTTCAACAAACGAAAATAATACTGATTCTTAAAATCCAAGATGTAAAAAATGAAGGTGATATTGTTGCTTCCAAAAAGAAGATCAGGTCATTTTCAGTGCCAGGGCCTGTCTTTTTCGTCAGCTAATATTCACGTTTCAAGGAGGAAAGATTTAAAAATAATAAATAAAAAGTAATAAATCATTGTTATTTCCTTTTTAACCAACTTCAAAAAAGGAGGTTCTCTGCTTGACCCGTATATATCCGTATATACACTATATGATCACAAATATCCGGACACATGCACGTTTGCGCTCTAGCCACGATTTCATGGAAATCATTAGGGCGTTGCACATCCCTTTGCCCGAATCACAGCTTCCACCCTTCGGGGAAGACTTTTCACCAAATGTTGGTAGGTACTTTCCGGAATGTTCCTCCATTCCTCCCGGAGAGCGAGAATCAGTTCAGGTACAGAAGTTGGCCGATGTTATCTGGCCCGCAAGCGTCTTTCCAATTCATCCCACAGACTCTCTATAGGATTGAGGTCGGGACTTTGTGCCGGCCAACCCATTTCTTCGACCCCTGAGTCCGCAAATCACTGCTGTACACGCCTCGCTTTGTGGCACGGAGCATTGTCGTGTTGGTAGAGAAATGGCCCGTTTCCGAAAAATTGCCACAACGTTGGAAGTGCACAGTTGTCCAAAACATTCAGATAACGGTCGGAGTTCATGATTCCTTGCACAGGAACGAGCTGGCCCAGTCCGTACCATGAAAATGAGCCCCACACCATGACTCCTCCTCCTCCGAACTTGACTGTGGGCTCTGTGCACTCAGGTAAGAAGCGTTCTCCAGGTATGCGCCGAAGCCAAACTCGTCCATCGGATTGCCAGAGTGTGTAGCGAGATTCGTCTGTCCACATTACACGTTTCCATTGGTTCATTGTCCAGTTTCTGTGGGCTTTGCACCACTCCAGACGTCGCTTGACCCTGCTGATGTGGGGCTTGTGGGCAGCAGCACGGCCATGGAATCCCATCGTGTGCAGTTCCCGACGAATTGTCATGGTACTGGCATCATTTGCAAAGGCGTTTCGAAACTCTGTGGCAATTTTTTCCGCCGAGGACTTCCGGTTGCTGCGGGTGACACGACGAAGCACTCGACGGTCTCTGTCCGTTAGTTTCTTGGGTCTACCGGTTCGTTGTTGAACTGTTGTTGATCCCCGGGTCTTCCATTTCATAATGACATCGCCTACTGTTGAATTCGGTATCTGAAGAAGGCTGGAAATGTCACGCACGGACTTGCCGCATAGGTGACATCCAACGATGGTTCCACGTTGGAACTCACTGAGCTCTGCCGAACGACCCATTCTTGCCAATGTCCAAGCAGAGTTGTATCTGAAGGTGTGGGAAGCTATTTAAATGATGTGCAAGTCATTATTATGTGACATTGGGCCAATCGATGATCTGTGAGGGGTGTCCGGATATTTTTTTGGTCATCTAGTGTATGTATGTTCGCGATTTTCTCAAAAACTACTGATCCGATTTAGATGGGGTTTTCGCTATTCGATTGAAAATTTTTCTGGGAAGGTTTTTAACTATTCAAATAAGTTATGTAAAAAGGGGTTTTTTTTAAAACCACGCTTTTATCATATTTTATTATTATAATATCTCCTCAACAATATGGCATAATTTTGTGACAATAAACAACGGAGACATTTAATCCTCGTCATAACGAATCCTTTGTTGTAGCAATTGGACAGTACGTAGTAATGAGTTAGTACTATTATAACCCGAAACAGTGAACCGATTTGAAAAAAAAAATTTACCATGTATTTTCATCGGTCCTGCGCATGTGTACCAAGTTTCAGCTCTCTAGCTTCTAGGGAGGTTGGGTTAATATTATTATAATATTTGACCTAGACACTCTAACATTGCAAGCTAAATAAAAGCTTTTCATAATAATAATAAAAAAGGTGGTTCTCTGTTTGACTCATGAATATTTTTCTGGGTAGGTTTTTTTACCTACTTCAAAAAAGGAGGTTCTCTATTTGACCCGTATATATAACTGTAAGTATGTACGTTCGCCATTTTCTCAAAAACTACTGATCCGATTTGGATGGGGTTTTTGCTATTCGACTGACTATTTTTCTGGGAAGGTTTTTGACCCATAAAGTCGGTTCATTTTCTGTTAAAAAAGTTCTTGTTTTATTATAATCTTGTAGGATATAAGAAATTATTCTAAAACAAATAAGAGAATACAACTTCTAGGGCGTACAGCTGCTCAAGAAGCTGATGAGCTAATACAGTCTGTCCCGAATGTTTAAAATAATGAAATATCTGTTCATAAAATTTATAATAATTTATTTTCTATGAAAATAATTTAAAATAATTATTTTGCAGTAATTCCTCATGCCCATTTTTAAAATGAGCATAATTTAAATAAAAGTGGAATTTATTTTTTGTTATTATTTTTAAAAGTGTGACTCTAGTAAGTTTGTATAAAAATTCATCATGGGGAAAACAATGAGCTATCTTCTGATCAAAGAACAAAAGCATAACCTTTTATGAAGTTGGAATGACACAAACCCAAATTGCTCATAAAATGTTATGTTGGCAAGGAGCTGTGTCTAATGTTATCAGAAGATTTAAACAATGTGGTTTAGCAGAAGTGAAACCTCGTAGTGGAAGGCCCAAAATAGCTAGCAAAAGAGGCATGAACACTTTAAAACGACTCGTATCAAAAAGCAGACGATTTTCTATTCGTGGCTTAACAGCAGCCTTTTCTCCTGTTACGAGAAAATTATTTGCGTAATTACTTAAAAAACCTGGGATTCCGATCAGTTCGCCGTAAAGAGAAACCATTCTTGAGAAAGCTACAAAAGCAAAAACGAATGGAATGGGCCAAAAATACGTCTAATTTTCAATCGAAAATTGGAAAGAGTAATCTTCACTGATGAGTCAATTATTACTACAGTATCTCTGTCGATGAAGGTGGAAGAACCGTGTGGAAATGAAATACAGAAACTAACATCGTCGAGCTGCTGCAGCGAATTGTAAAGCATCCGAGAAACTCATGATCTGGGGATGGTTTTCTCATAAAGGTGTGGGAAAACTTTGCATCATTAATGAAACGTAAGTGCAGTCGTTTATAAAGAAATCATGGAAGACCAATTTGAAGATGAAGAGTACATCCTTGGACAACAGAATGCTCCTTGCCATACAGCAAAGACAGTTAAAGAATGGAAGAATTGGCCAGGTAAATCACCAGTTATAAATCCAATGAATCTGTGGCATTTAATAAAAATTCAAATCGAAAAAATGCGACCTACAATAAAAAGCAGTTAATTGATGACGTAAAAAATATGTGGAAAAATATTAGCGTAGAATTGTGTCAAAAGTTAGTAAAAATAATCCAAAAAGAATTTGTGCATTACTAAACATCGAGGTGATGTAACAAAATCTTAATTTCATGTATTATAAACTTTACGGACACACTTCATTTTACAAAATAATTATCAACATAATAATAAACCACGGATAGCTGTATATTTTTACTAGCATTACTATTTATGAAACTGTGTTTCTATAAAGCTAATAAAATAAAATTTTCAGCAGATAGTTTATTTATAATTATTTTGTTTAAATGAAAGCATATATAATTTGTTTCAATATTAAAAACTTTTTGTACAGACTGCAACTGGTGAAAATTTATTTTTCATATGATTTTTATAATGTGGTAACTTCATTTAGAGAAATTATTTATTTACTTATTACAATTGGACCCAATACCTCCATCCAGGGCTCTTATGGCCAGAGGCTGACGAGTTGGGTCCCTGAATGGATCTGAATTGATGACGGCTGTATGGTGGTTGCAGCAGCTGAGGGGGTGAAGAATAGTGGCTCACTGATGGTCGCCCAACCAGTGACTAACCGTGCTTTGTGTTATCTGGTACAAAGGGTAGATTACCGCGGAGCGATAAACTGTGGCACTTACTTCTTCGAGGGAGTTTTGCGCCATCCCTATATCTTAACGACTGCTGTATGATGGCCGCAGCAGCCGGGACCGACGGCTTTACGTGCCCTCCGAAGCACGGGGGGAGATGGAAATTTCCAGATGGTCACCCAACCTGAGATTAGCCGCGCCCAAGGTTGCTTAACTCCACCATTGCATTGAGCAAGACGATACAACTGGGTTACGGCTCACCGCAGGCAAACTTTAAACATAAATGTACGGATGTCCCAAGAGTATACAAAAGGCCAATGGGCGAGCCAGCAAAAATAGCAACGTAACTTGCTCATCTCAACTGGCTCAGGCCTCCTGAGCTGTGGCATCAAAATACCGATCAGGAGACGTCCTCTGTGGGGCGCTTCTATCTAGTGTTGAACATGGGTGACCAATGAAGATCACGCACGGGATATACAGTTGGGTGAAAAAAGTTTTTACCTGCTCCGTAAGAACTAAGCTTACTGGACGTGGATCGGTTGCAAAATCACGTAATATTACTGAGAGTCAAGGCAGATTAGACTGGAGCTGTCCCTTCTGAATGAAAATAGGGTAGCAGGTATACTCTTGGGCTGTGCTAATCACGTGCTCAACTATGATTTAAGTATATGCACTAGAGTGTACATAAGATAACAAAAGTACATCAAGCGCACATTGTGTCATGCATTACAGCTGGGAACACCTGGTATAACAAAGTAAACGCTTAATGAAACAGAATACCCCAGAGACACTACTAAGGATAGAAAACTCAACATGAAAAACCATAGAGGGAGCCGAGCCAATTATATAAGGAGAAAAGCAGACTTATGGACTGGGCTCCAAAGAATTTGGGAACCTCAAACAAAAGCCACTACAAGAACCACTCATTGTGCATAGCTTTCCAGATATAAAATTACGCTTCTGAAACCCATTAGAGGACAATCTTACGTATTCCTTTAACAGGAAGAAGCGAACACATGTATGTACTTTCTTCCAAATAATTCAACTTGCACGCAAACACCTGCCCTCTCAGAGCTCTATATCGAAAAAAACAAATCGAAGGGGAGAACTCTTCTCGACGAATCCTTCAACAAATACCTAATCATACGGTAGGAGATATCTGGCAGCTCGTAATACCGTCTAAGAGCAGATCAACACTAGCAGGCAATTTTACAGTCAAGACGACATGCCGAACTGTCTCCGTTACACCGCACTCCGCACACATCTCTGAGACAGAAAGACCCGAATGATACACATCTTGCAAGGTAAAAAAAAAACCTTCCTACAAATGTCGCCATTGTATATCAAACCACATACGGTTAAAGCTCAGAAGATGAATCCGGCCGAACATTTTACCCACTCAAACTTCGGTGATTAAGCAACAAAATCTACATTCCTTGACGCTTTACTTTCTCGAGAAACGACACCTTCTTGAGACTGCCCAACTCTAAATGGTCAATCGACTTCAACACTATCACCACTCTAGAAAATAGAGCCTTTAAAACAAAACAAAAAGCCGACAATTCCGTATAGACAATATGGCAACTACTTAGTAAGGACGATAGAACGAAAGAATGAAAAATCCATCCTAATGAAGTGTGACCAAGGAACCCACATCTGAGAAGGCCGCTCAAAAATCTTCACAAAAATCGCTAAGACAGACGAGACATTATGATCATAAATGACTGGCACCCCTACACCCCCTTTCTTCCAAGCCAAGCAAAGCACGCAGTCCGGCACAGCGTGTCCATTAATTGCAGGGCCCCAAACGAACTTCACAAACTCCTTCTGCAATGCCTTCAAATTCAGCATAGAAGGCATACAAAGGAGACACCGATATATAATCAGAGGGATGAAATGGGTCTTCAAAAACCCTGTTCGAATAAACATCAATACCGGAAAAGGAAAGACCGAGACATCACCTATCGACATTCGACAGCAATAGAATCCCATCATAAACGTTTCCTCAGTATGATCAAAAGAAAAAACACGCCCCAAAACTTTCATGGAAGTACCTCACAACAAGACCATTGGGGCACCAGACCAAGTACCGATGGCAATGCCCTTGGATTTAATCAAATTCAACGTCGAACTGATCGAATGACTGAATGCAGTAAAAACATTGTAAAATATTGACAAAGTAAACAGATATGCTGCTATTAATACCATATCATCTGCATAAGCCAATTAGACCACTTTATAAGAAATAAAGGGGGGAGAATAACCACAATCTCAGGATGGCGGTTCAGAAATTTGAGCAAAGGCTCAATATACAAAATGTAAAGCATGGGATAGCTTACCATTAACCACGACAAAAGACCCAGCAGTCACATACAGGAAAATTTATGAAACAAAATATGGAAAAAGAAAATCATGATTAACCTTATCAAATGCTTTTTTTTGGTTTTAGCTCAATAGCGCTAAAGATCGTTTCTGCAAAAGAGATTCCTCAATAATATAGTAAAGAGCCACAAGATTATTAGACATGTGACCCCTGGAATAGAAGACATCTGGTCATGGTCGAAACACTTGGACACAACCAATTTTAAATGGCATTGTAAAACACCGATGAAAATCTTATAATCCGTGTTTAATAAAGTAATCGGGCACCAATGGGAAACCAACAACGGGGATACACACTTAGACAGCAAAATGATTTTACCTGCTACAAAAGCCGCACTGATACGTGATGGAGAAGATAGGATAGGATTATAAACCCTTAACAAAAATTCGCCAATAACGACCAAGATTTCACATAAAAATCACATATACCTGTCTAACGATGCACCCCAGGATTAGGTGTGGATTTCCCACCTGAAGCAATAAACAACAATACCTCCTGCTTCAAGAATCCTTTGGCCAAAAAAATCTTCCTACGGTGTAAAAACAGGAAATAAACGAATCCATTCCAAAGTCTCTCAGGAAGTTGCAACGGGGAAGAAAACAAATTTTTATAGACACCGTAAAAGGTCGAGTTAATATTGTCCACTTCTGAAATAGACTGAACATCAGTCTGGACATGCTAAAAAAACGAGAAGAAACTCGAGAACGTTCCTCAGCAAACTAATTGGAGGAAGCTTGGACCACCTCACTTAAGCAAATCGCCTTTGAACGAATCGCAGTCCCAGCTGCTTTCCGTACGTAAGGAGCGTTCCATTCTTCCGTACGTAAAAAGGAGTGGAACCCTTCAGCACTGCCAAAATCTGCAACAGTCACTCAATCTGATGATGCTGCTTCCTGGCGGCAGCAATACCTAATCTTCCCAAACAGGCATTCAAATTCTGCTTTAGCAATTGCCAGGAATTTAAAGTAGAAATCATAGGCAAAGATATACGATGAAAATACGAAGCTAATTTTTGGAAGCTACTCTGATCATCTAGCAAAGAATATTCAAAAACCATTAACTGTTGCTGCTTCTAACAGACCCAACAAGCAAACACCACGACCAGGATATAGCGTCATGATCACAGAAGGAAACTGGAAGCACTTCCATCGAACTTGGACCAGACAATAAAACAGAATTCACCAAGAACAAGTCAAAATTAGAAGAAGAACAATTGCTTCTAATTTACATATGACCAGGGCTATCCAGATTTAAAGCAGACCAGACATCTTCCAGATTATTTGAACCAGATGAAAAAACGTTCCGGACGTCAGCATGCGAATCAAAATCTCCCGCTGAAATCAAAGAAGAAATGGTAAAAAAGAGGAAATAAATCCATCATGAAGGCCCACCACTCCGCCATATTATTTGGGCGCATAAATATTGATTATACGAAACCTGAACATCGAAAACGAAACATCAAGGGTAACCACCCTTGATTCAAAATCTCGCTCAACTGACTCCACTAGAAGATTTGGATTAAAAATAACAATAGTAACGCCGCGGGAATGCGAAGAAAAGAAATAGACATAACATCTAACCAATGGGAAAATTCTAAGAAACAGCCATAAACTCTGATTTATGTCACGATCGGACAATTTGACCTCCGGAGACCGGCTATATTGATATACGAGCGTTGTTCAACTCGGGTTACATCCATCCTGCATGGCGGTTGACTAAGAACTGATTTAACATTGTTCTCAATGCAACAAAAGGAAATCACAGAGCCATCTGGTGTTGTGGAAATATACTATGAATGAACGGTTTCCTCGAGACATATGACATTTTGTGATACCATCCCTTAGGTATGAGAAAAATATAGTTGCCATGACTTATGCCCTAACCCTCGTATATTCATGGTCATCGAGCTTCGGCCATTTTCCATTGATTCGAGACGCTAAGGGAAACAGATTGCGCCAGGTTCCGCATAGATCGCACTATAGCCGACCGCAACCTCGATAGAGATTTTCCTTGAAACTGAATACGAAATTAAAGTTTCTGTCTGCCGATAGGGTGGCGCTGCAGGCGCAGTTGAGCAAAAAAAGCGTTATCAATCAAAAACAGGTCGAGTCTTGATGACCCAAAGGTCCTTGAGGGAAGGTGAACCCAAGATGTTCAGTAGTTTGTGGATTGTGTGCCCAGAGATCGAATAATGCGTTTTGCTGGCACAAACGATGCACATATCCAGACGAAAGGATGTTACAACCGTCTGGACGACAGTTCAAGTCCCTGGCAATCTACAGGCAATCTTGTGCACAAACATTTGTTAACGTCACTGAAAAAAGTCGGTTTCTCTACTGCCACACATGGAGCATACACATTAAGCAATCAGAACTCAATGCCGGATAATGAAATGTCCGTTGCGATTATCCTGCACTCGTCGTCATAAACACAATTCGACACTGTAATGAAGGGATTAAAATGATAGTAGCAACCCCTTGCCCATGCGGTGACGAGGAGTTTCTGAAAAACTGTCCGCATCGATATTGGCAGTGAAGACCGGGAATATTGTAGCACTGTTGTGAAGGGGGCAACTTCACCTCTTGCAGTAACAGAATATCCGGTCTGTAAAGGGCAATGAAAGTCAATAGAACCGATTGCCTAAATGAAGAGCCAAGAGAATGCACGTTCAGTGAGATGACCTTTATTGATTTAAGATCTCGAAGTCGGACCTGTGTTATCCGGAGATTTCAGCCTCTCAGATGTAGAAGGAGGCTCAAAGAGGAAGAACGGTTGCGTTGATGGTCTGCACAGCTTTCTCGCTCTGTAGAAGAAGAAGCAATAGTTCCATCCCTTCTACTGTGGTGACGTTTGTTCTTTTTCTTGCGGGGACTCTTAGTTGATACAAGATGATCCCGCCGTTTCTCCACTGGTGGGTTCGTATTCCCAGCAGAGGATGATAATCTGGCCGGAGAAGATGTGCACAGGCTGTCTGCCGCAACTGTGATATCGATGTCTGCGCTGACGGTGGAAGGGCTGGAAATTCCTCCTTTGCAAAAACTGAACCCGAACACAATGAAGCGTCTACGTCGTCTTCTGCTGCCGAACTTGCTCCTCTACCATCGAGCTGTTGCTTGATGGATGTGGAGAGGGGACCACTTTCGAAACCACTGGAGGCAGGGGAGGAGGTGGAGGTGGCATTTCCTCCCTCTACTCAGCAGGAAGAAGTGGCGGAGATGGCTCTGCACTCAGTTTCCGAGGAGGAGGTAAAGGCGGAGTAGCACTACACGACATTGATGTTCTTTCCGGCGATTTTATCACTGCTGACTGTTGGGATGACATTCCCTTTGACGGCGATGATGGAGCTGCTGGTGCTGCGAGGGTCCTCTCCGGGCAACGGTGGTTTTTGCCTAGATGCATTGACATGATTTGCATTTCCTAAGAAGAGGACAATCTCTCCTCACATGGGTTGGCTTTTTGCAGTACCAGCAGCACTGCCTTTCTTTGCCTCTTGTAGGACACGGAGACTTTTTCTCCGCACAACACAAGGGCGTCGAGAATGTTCCTCTGAAGCCTCGTGTCCAGAAAGATGTCACCAGTCTTTTGCGGGGGAGAATGCGGGTGTTGCGGTTAAGTAACTTTCTGCACCTCCCCATAGCTGGACATGTAGTTCTTCTGATAGGATAAACTGCAGAACTGAAACAGCGGGGTCGCCAGACAGTAAAACAGGAGGAATTTGCGTCCTAGCATACAACTTCTTCATAAACGCCCCTACGGCGAAGGGGCCATCAAAAATAATCATCACCATGTTCACCATGGTGATGTGATGTAGACTGGAAAAGTTCGGGGAGGGGGGTGAAGCCTCCCCCGGAGATCACCAGCGGGGAGGGTCACTCAGCAGCACACAAACAATCCCACACACGCGTTAGTTGGTTGCTGCATGTGAAATCAAAGTTCAAAGGATCAAAAGTTCAAAGGTTTTTCCACAAACACTCACACTATTCTGCAAAAGGAATTAGTCTCGTTGCTAAACATCGGGTGCGGATCTCGTACTAACCCTCTTCCTCGCCTCTGCTTCCGCCTTTTATTTCTCTTCGGAGGATTCCGAGCCGCACTTGCGCACTATCTCCGCTAATTGCCTTTTTTCCTCCGTTTCTCTGTTTCTACCGCGGGTCCATTGCAGCCGGGGGTGTACTTTCTTCTAGAATGACTTGATTCATTCTTTCTCCATGCCAAACCGTCGGAATCACGGTTTCTGTCGAATCTTTTCTCCCGAGGATTTGACACAGACCCTTTGTAATTAAGTCTTTCAATATTTCAAAAAATTATTAAAAGTAAGGCTTTAAAGTTCCTTTGCATTCATTACATACTCATGCCAGCCAATATTTATAAATAAGTGATTGCTTTAAAGGCCCTTTGTATTTAGGTATCATTCACAAAAATACGTACGCTAAAACCAACAATCCCGCCTCACCCTTTATAACAAATCTAAATAAAATAAAATAAACATTAATAATTTATTTTTGATAACCTTATAAACTCAAATTTTTATACACCAAATAATTAAAATATAAACAAATACCTAACAATTCGAGCTAATTATGGAATCAAAAATTCTAAAAAGCACGTACTTAAAATATTTACAAAATATATTTTCAATTTAATAATTTAATAATTCATGAAAATTCTTTCAAAGACATCTACCTGCTTTGACTTCATGAAATTTTTATTATTTTCATGTTTAAAAATATTTGTAAATATTATGCACTTTTTAGAATTGTCGATAACATAATGAACTCCAATTGTTAATTTCTATTTTTTATATTTTTTTTGTGTACAAAAATCTGAGGTAATAAGGTTTTCACAAATTAGTTATTAAAATAAATTTCTCAAACTGGTTTTTATCAATCACCACCCCCACCCCAAATGAACGACGTAAGGAGGAAATCTTAGAGCGAAAAAACGGGTATTATAACCTTGTGCACAATTTCGATAACCAAGTGAAAATGCATTCTGGTTAAAATTCATGCGATCAGTAAGGAAATAAAATGTACACCATTTATCCATATTAAATTTAGCACGTGTATTTGAAAATATTGAAAAATTTAATCATCTTCAGGACGCAATTTCATTCTAATAATAAATTGTATAGTTTGATGGGGTTTTTTACAACGCTTAAATAACTTTCGCCATGTTTGGGTCATGTTTATTGGATGAAATCTTGTAATCAATATTTCAACCCCTTCCACTAATTCGATCTTGCTGAAATTTTGTCGGTGAAAATGCATGGATTAGAAAAGGTTAAGGGACAAGGGAAAAGGTTAAGGTTGGAATGGGACTTCGATAGGACTTCGACTATATCTCCAACGTGCCCTTGAGTTAACTTTCCATTATATTATTTAATTACATTAATTAAATACAACAAATATCCCAATTTATAATATGCTCCAAGCTTCTTAATTTCAGTCTAATAAGTTTTTTGCTTAGCATGAGTAAATTACGAAATAGTTTGATGTTTAAATAAGAAATAGTTTAAACTAGTATTAACGCCCGTTTTAAAAACCGGAAAATAAAAATTGATTGATTGATTAACTATTTTTTCATAATTTAATAAACATACAAAACTGTTCTATGCTTCATAATAAAAAAATAGTAGTGTTAAGGCCAGTTTTAAAAACGGGGGAAAAAGCATTGGGACAAATCTTTTTGTTCAATGAGAGGAAAATTAATTTAAATATCTCCACTGCAAAAAAAAATGTTTAAAAATGGGGAAAAAAATATATTCTGATTCGAAATTTTAAAAAGTAATTATTTTATATTTCCAAGAAAGGCATGACAAAAAGGCGTTGAATTAGTTTAATAACAATACTATTACAAAAGGACTCATTTAAAAGGGTAATATTGGGACAATTTAGGAAGAAAGGGTCTTTTTGTGATTAGGCCTTGAATACTCTTTTACCTTTCTTCTTATATTTTCATTTTTTCCAATGCGAGCCAAAAACACTGAGAGCAGATGAAATACATTGGGACAGTACTCCAGAAATGTATTTTCTAAGTCGGTAGTTTGTTTGCTGCTGTTGGTGGGAGCTCTATGCGCTCAATCAAATTAACAAAACCCATTGGAAATAAAAACCATGACGTTACAAACTGAGCCACGCATACAAAATTCCATTGACATGTACAAAAACTGAATTTTGAAAAAGAAAAAATTTTAAAGTAAAAAAACTACAAAACTGGAACTACCCCCCCCCCCCCCAGCGTCTCTTACACGGCCAAAATAATGCACTAAAATTTGATTTAGATGCATCTCTCACAGAATCTATAAAGGGGACAGACAAGACAGCACTTGAAATTATTAATAGTGGATTTATGGATGGATTATTATTTTTTATTATTTTGTTTATTATTATTATTATTATTATTATTATTATTATTATTATTATTATTATTATAACTGGAATGATTATTTCTGTCTATTTTCAAATTTTCCGTGGTTTTTTTTTTTTTATTTTTTTTTTTTTTTTTTTTTTTGCTTTTAGGGTGTTCGTTGTTAAAGGTTCATTTTCAGCTGTTTTCGTTCACAGGGAAAATAATTAAAAAATTTCGTTCACAGGGCGCAATCATAATGATGCACGTCCAGTATACTTTTGGGGATAATAATTTTCATAAAAATTCTCTTTTTACGCTTTGTTGCTTTATTTACAACAATTTTCTTAAAAATTCTCTTTCTCTGCCTTGTTGTTTTATTTCCAACAATAGTATAGTTACTGTGGTGGAAACCCCCTAATTCATAATCACCATACGCACGAACGAAACCTATTGGCAAACAAACATGACCTCACAAACTGCATCAGGAAACCAAAATTCCATAAAGATGAAGGAAAAATAAATTTAATATAAAAATTTTTTTTAATGGAAAATCCCGAAAATGCGATAAAAACCCTCCTATCGCCCCCTACACGGTCAGAAGTATCCATAACAGAAGGTGGTTCCGGGATATGACTTGCAGGGACGGAGTCTATAAAGGGACGCAATCCAATCACAGAGCTTGGATTTTACTAATAGTAGATAGTTTGAATAAGAGTAAATTCTTCATTGAATTCAGCACTACTAACACGAAGCGTTCTTGGTGTTACAAATGAAAAGCATTCCTCTTATGTGGCCACTAAAAGCCGTGTAGTTTCCACACCTCTATATGTGTCCAGTTAAATTTCAGCCTTCAATTATTTAATCATTGTCGCAAAATAAAATTAACAATGTCTAACAATTGAAATTGGAAATTTAATTGGACACGCCCATTCAAACTTTCGTTGGATAGAGTATAGGAAGATTAATACAAAGAAGGCGTCCTCCTATTCATCGGCTATATTTTTGAGTTGAAGCCATTGTCTCAGGGATATTCGCTAAATTAGTAGATCCCTGCATGGCTGTAATCTACAAGTAAGCTTTATATAGGCTTTGTATAAACACTGCATTAATACGCTAAAATTTTAATTTCTAAATTCGTGAATTTAGAGATAATAAATTTTACGTCAAAGTAAATGAAACCAGCAGAGCACTTTAATTTCGAGTACTATCTGACAGTAAAGTGACCCGCATGAGTTCGGAGAAAAAGGCACATATCCCATCCTTATATTAAATATTTATTACTTTGAAAATCCCATCCTTGCGTAATTTACAGGGAAACCATACACGGATCAACAAGGCATGATAATTTGTCGCTTATACTATAGTCTTATAGTACCAATATCTCCCAAACAGAATGCCCGACAACGGAAATGTAATACATTGTTACAACATCATTGACTGACCAAATTTAGGGCTTATTATTGGTAGAAATAGGATTAAAGATACGTGTTCCTCGGTGCGACTATCACGATGATAGTCAACGATGATCGTGCAACAATGATCGTTGAGCACTATTTCTTTGTATTTCCTATGGAGCTGTTTTGCTCCGAGCGACTGCCACTAAAGTCGTCAACGATGATCGTACATCATGAATAGTCGTTCAGGAGAAGGATGAATATAATCGTTGGTTGTTAACGATTTTTGTTGAGAGTGGACTATGTACATCATGGCTCCTTCGCTTTCTGACGCCGATGATGAAATTCTTCTCAAAGAAGTGGCGAATCACTGTCACATGCGTCCTACAAGGATCAAAGAGTCAAGGACCATATACGGGCTGAGACTGCCAATAAAGTTGGAAACCAATTTTTCTTTAGTTTTTTAAATACTTGTATTTTCTTTTAATTACTATTACTAAAAAAAATTTTTTTTGTCCGCAAAAAACGTATTGTTGCAAGAATTATTGCATGAAAATGAGTGTCGCGTGGTAAATTTTGAATACCATTGTTGTAACCGTTGGTTTTGCTCATAACTTGCTTATTATTGGCGAAAAAGGAATGATTATGAATATATAAATATCCATACGGGATGGCCTATTTACCACTAGTAATTACTTATATAATTTTAATGTAAAATTTTTTGATGAAAATGCATCACTAAATGAACAAAATTTTACTATATTCAATAACTATATTATTCAACATTGTGTAATTCGTGCACAAGGTAGTCAAAATATCGATTTTTTAAACGTTCATGACATTTTATTCGTAATTCAGATCAATGAATTAATGATTTATTTCGATACACATATGAGCTCAAACATACGGCGTTTTTTGGCTCTTTTCATTCCATACGTCGTCTTCTCTCTCTTCAATCAAAAAGCATTTAGTTAATAATTTTTTACGTCTATTCAATTTTACACTCATTCTGTTAAACACAACCTTCCTGTAGATGTGATTGCGAATGAAAACACGCGACTAGTTAAAAATCAAAAAAATCGCAGATTGTCCGAGCAAAACGCTAACCAACGATTATTTATTGAACGATCATCGTAATAGTCGCATCGAGGAACACGTAGCTTAACAATGGTCGATCAATGATGATGTAACAATGTATGACGTTTCCGTTATCAGTTCCACGGCCGTCTATATCTATCAGGCCTGACAACTGAGGACTGATCACGTCATGCTAGAGGTCGGATGCTATGGGAACCTCCTTCTCAACGGCAATACTTTAACATTGAAATACTTTAATTGATGACAAATTATGTTTAATCAAATTAAACAAATACTCCAGTAATATGAAAAAAAATTATCTCCTCCGTCAAAATGACAGGCAGACGACCTCATGCCTCGCCGACCTCTAGCATGACGTCGTTGTTAGGCCTGGAGATATAGTATGGCCGTGTCAGTCCTTTTCTCTAGGTAATGTTGTCTGTGCATAGGCACCGAATTCCATTGTTGAATCTAACAATTGGATTACTGTATTTACTGAAGAGTAAAGCTCTATATAGAAAAAGTATGGACAATCCATTGCTGTAGGCAGCCTTTTTGTATCCTATTTCAAATGATGATCGCTTCTTGTTTTGTAGTAAATTCATACTTTAAGGCAAATTTCCTTCTAACTTTTGTCTAAAAGGAAGTATTCAACCTGCAAGTTTGAATTTACTGCAGAATACTTTCAAAACAAGGAGTAATCATCATATACTTTCTTTATATAGTGCTTTACTGAAGAGTCGTATTTTGCTCCCTCTATTGCATGAATTTGGCTACAGCTCAAACTTAAATATGTATTTTAACGATCGTACAATTTACCAAACCTGTCAGCTACTATTAAATGTTCAGCAGCATATACGTAACCTTAGGTGACAGTTTTATTACTTTCTACTTTCGTTAAAATACATTGTGAAGTTTAATCTATAGCCAAATTCCTGCAATAGAGGGGGCAAAAAAAGCTATCCAATTATTGGACTACAACAATGGAATTCAGTGCCTGTACACCAGGGTCTATAGAAGTAAATGGTCGTTCAACTCCCGTCATTTTCCATTGTTAAGAGAAGCTAGGGAATCCAGATCACGCTAGGAGCCGCATAACTGGAATACACTTTCTGCGATGTATGCAGCACCTAGCGTGATCTGAATTCCATAATTTGTAGAGTTATTTTACTTATATTGTTCATACCCAAAATTAATAGCGAGCTTAGTAAAGCATTCTACAGTTGGTTTATCAATTATTTAATTAAAATTGTGTAGAATACACTAATTTTGGCACTAGTATGTCAATTATTCTGGCTGCATTGAAATTGAAAATGAAACTAATATTTTTACCCACAATAGTCGGCGCTGCATGCACTGAAGGTGCTATTATACATGCAGCGCCATTTTTTAATAGAGTTCCCGCCCTATCGGGAGTTAGAAACTTTAGCTTCATTTTTCAGTGGAGTTGAACGACCATTTACTTCCATAGACCCTGCTGTACATAGACCCTGCTCTAGGGGATGTCACATAGAGATGCGACAGTGAAGCCGGCCGATGTCCCCAGCTGAACAAATTGGCTGGAAAGCAATGTCGGATTTCTGGTGCTGCCATCTATCGATAATATCCAGCTTAAGCGGAATAATAAATCAACAGCTGAGCGAGCGGAAAGAAGTAATAAACGTAGGCGGAAGCGGTGCAGAAAATAGCCCTGTTTTCACAATGCTTTACGGGAGCGGAACGAAATGGGGAGAGAGAGTAGAGTTTTCACGTGATCCTGGAAAAAGGAATCCGAGGCGCCCGAGTTTTTTTTAGAGAAAGCATCTCGTCGGGAGGCGAACGAGATAGAACTCTAACAAGTGAACTGTCAGACAATGTGCAGTGTAATGGGAGATATTTGCGTGCGCCGTTAAGGACCTATGATTGGTATTACCATGGATGAAGAAAAGATGGATGGGACACTCCTATGCGTCGCCTGTAAGGTTTTTTTCAGTGGCGCCCTCTGGCTGTTTGCGTAGTACTAAACGGTAACTGTCTGGGAAATAAAATAGTTTCAGTTGCAATTTTTTTACAGTCATGGCGAAATACGATGGTGGTGACGTTTGTGCTGCTTTTAATTGTAGAAATGCTAGAGCCAAAAACAGTAATTTATCATTTTTTCGTTATCCAAGAGATCCTAAGCGGTAAATTTGAATTTTTCCTTTTACTGATTGCTTCTTTTCTTTTTAATATCTTTGGAGTATTATAATTTTTGTTAATAATGGATCTCAACACAAAAAAACGAAACTTTAATTACATTTTCATTTTAAATTAAATTAAAATTAAATTAGTTAAAAATTTATTTTAAAAAATCTATAAAAAATTATACATTCTTATCAAAGTAACTTACGGTAATTTAAATTTGAATAATTTCTCAATCGAAATTTTAACATGTTCCTTAAAACGAGGTTTACTTCAAAAACAGTAGGCCTAACTAATGATTGTTAGGCCTAACTAATGATAATCAACATCTAATTGTTGTTAAGCCTATAGTTATCAAACAATAATGGCTATCAAAACCAAATTGCAGTTAAGCCTAATAAATTAACATCTAATTGTTAATAGCAATTAGTTCTTAAGCGTAAGTAACGTTATCAACAGCTAATTGTTGTTAGGCCTAAAATTATCAAAAGCTAATTGCCATCAAAAGTAAATTACTATTAGGGATAATGTTATCGAAAGTTAATTTCCAGCAAATGATGTTAACAATTATAAAAGACTGGAGCAAGCCTTCTATGAGCGTGTTAACACAGGCACATGGCTAATTAACTGCCTGGAAAATATTGCTCCAAAATATTAGTAATTAAAAATTTGAATTTCTATTTAATTTTTTAATTTGATGTGTTTTAAATTTTAATATGCAGAAATTCCAAAATTATAAAAAAAATTATATTTCGACTCTTCGAGCATTGTTAATGCAAGCTTGGAACTTTCGCCCATTACGAAGGCATTGTTTAGCATGCGCACACTTCGTTAGCTTGCGCGGGATCGTCTGCTCGCGTCCGCTTCATTAGCGTGCAGTCGTTCCATTTTAAACATTGAAAAATGATGTAGGAATACCTCCGAAAGTTATAAAAAGAAATTTAGTCATAATTAGAAGTTGTTGAAAGTTATTCACAATTTACTCACAATTACAAGGGAGAAAAGTGCTGAAGAGAATGCGTATAAACGTCGCATCTATTTGCAAACAGTAGAAGCGAGTTGTGCGTTTTGTTGACGAATTCATGTGTGAAAGGAATGAACAGATAGGAAAAGGAGTAGATAGGTAATTTGCATATCTATCATTTCATAATGACGCTTCACGAATGAATACAATTTAATCTTTTCTTTAATATTTCACTCCTTGGTTGTGCCGATTTGAAACACAGGAATTGGGTATTGTAAATCGTTTTTCTACCAATAATAAGCCCGAAATTGTCCCTACAATAGGTGTTGAAACAATGTATGATATTTCCGTGCGCATGCGTTCTCTCTAGGTAATATTGATTACACGCGCCTCTGTTATGACCAGTTCCTTCATTTCAAATATACACATACTACAAATTAGAATTTTACGGGTGGAATATATAAACAATACAGTTCTACGATGGTTTATGTGGCAGTATTAATTTAGCCTTTCGGTACTTGATTATATCATTCATTAATGGTTTATTATTCTCTCACCAGTTGTTACTGAGCATTAAGAAAATTTCTCCTAAAATTCTGTATTTTATTTCTTTAACATACGGGCGGGTATCCTACTTGTTAGATACAAGTAGGATTCACCCCTTTACCCAAATTACGGGCTACGGTCTTTTGTAAGCAAAAGTGTTTGGTAAATCTTCTCGACCACCTAAAGCAGTTTGCTTTTACCCTTCGGGTAAACTTCTGTATTTAATTCCATTATTTGTTACAATTAACATTTTCAATTCCTTTAAGCACAGTATCTCTGTGCACGTTATTTCCAGCAGCTTCCACTGTGCATATCCCTAAATCACGTGAAACAGAGCATAACTTTGTGCGTTGTGGTAAGCATTCGCGTGAGAACAATTTACGGAGGGCGCCACAATTTTATGCGTTGTGGTAAGCGTTTACATAGCAACAGTTACGTAGGAGCCCAGTAAGCTAGGTTCGCGCTTTGACATGCGAAAGAATTTGTTTTTTATCGCCTGGCGTTCTTTCACAGTGGGGCTCAGTACAGCAAAATTACGCATTACGCGGTAATTCTTTTTTCCTGGTCAGAGAGTGTTAAATTTCGCATTAAAATTTTGTTTTGTGCGTCGTGGTCACTTGCTCGCCGATTTCAATTCGCGGGCACCCCACAATAATATTATCATTTTGGGCTTGGGCGAATTGGGAAAGAAAAAAAAATTTGCCGTATTATTTTTTTCTGCTCTTAGAGGTTTTGCGTTGGAGTATAGCGACAGCATTCAGATTAAGAGCTAGTGCTTTATTTAAGCGGGTCACAAATTTACGCTTAAATTAATTTACGGATATTGCTTCTAATTTAGCCGTCCGGTGTTGCAAATCACTATTGCAAAATTAATCATTGGTACTCAAGCAATACTGTCTGGTGCCGGGATAGTAGTTAGCGGTACAGATCGTTTAAAATCACGCGTGTCAGGTCATTAGGGTACCTCACAAGTAGCGTTTCGGATAATCAAGGTTTTTTTTTTTTTCCCCTTGGTGCGTTTGTTGCCCGTTGAACTGGTTCCAGAGCATAACTTTGTGTGTTGAGCCATTGAAGTTCGGGGGGGGGGGGGGGGCCGGGCAAGGCGTAGAGGTTTCTGATTAACGGTTGATTTTATCAAAGCTGTTCTCGCAAATTTCATTGACCTTTAAGACGCGTCTTAATTGATGTTCAGTGAAATAAGCTTTATTACTGCCTAAACGTTTTTGTTTGTCTTTTCCTTGCAACTTATTTAAAAGGAATAAGGAGGCAATATTGAACTAAGATATTTTGTTATTTACTCTTAGGCCCAGTGCTGCCTATCTGGGATAAAGACAAAATTAGTCACTCAAGGATCTATTTTAAAGAAATTCGATTACGTAATGAATCAAGAGGGAAACTATCCGCACATGCAGGCACCTCACTTACCTCACTTTGACGCAACTGGTACAAGCGCTTCACCTCTTACGTAATTCACCCACTCAGGAGATGTTGAACAGACTTCAATTCCCTTATTTCGCAGGTACCACTAAGGAGGGTCCCGAAAAATCCCTGCGCCAATTTGCGGTTATTGCATCATGTAAGGGCATTCCGCTAGAACATTGTGTTCGTGCCTGCCTATCTGAAAGGAGCCGCGTCGAGTTGGTATGCTGTTGTTAGCAATCTGGGGGAGTTTCTCTCAGTTACTCACTAACGCGTTTGCAGACGGCCACACTCAGATGACTCGTCGGACAGAACTGCAGAAGTTAAGGTTGAAAGGCAATATAGTCAACGAATTCGTCACCCAATTTAGGTTACTAAGCAGTGGACTAACAGACTCCACTCAATCCGAAAAACTTCATCTATTCCTGCAAGCTATTCAGGATAAGTTAGCAGCGCAATTGCGCTTGAAAACAGGATTGTCCGTGGAGGGGGCCATCGACTTTGTCGAAAAGTGGTTCCGCGCCCATACAACACCCGACGTAGCATTGTACGAACCCATGGAGGTGGACGTGATGCAGGGGCCATCTTCTGAACGTTCTGACTGAAGATGGCTATTAAGTGCTTCCGCTGCGGAAAACTCGGGCCAATGAAAAAAGTCTGCAAGGATAAACCCCCCAAAAAAGGGAAAAAGCAGTTCAAAGAACAGATCAGTTTTATCCACAACGATGTCCGCAACGAGCTTTCCATTATACAATTAATAATTAAAGGGTCAGTTTGTAAGGCCCTTGTGGATACAGGAGCTATAGAAAGCTACATGGATCAAAGTGTAGCGGATGAGTTAAACCTAAAGCTCACTGACATTTCTAACAATAACAAGATAGCGTCGGTTGCCGACGGAAGATTTATGGCTATTAATAAAGCCGCGTATTTAGACCCAGTCAAAAGCGAAAAATACTCCCAAAAGCTGAACTTCAATGTTCCCCGCATAGCCAACTTCCACATGACATTAGGTATGAAGTGGATACAAGCCCACAAGGTACTCTTTGATTGGAAAACCAAACGCTGTGCGATAGTGCTCAATGGGGAAAAAGGTGTGGCTACCCCAGTGGAAAGGGGAAGAGTTATTGTTAGTATCCGACAACGACCTTTGCCATATTCTTCAGAAGGAACCCGAGGTACCAGTCTTTCTTATAAGGGGGAGAGCCGAGGGTAAGGAGGGAGGCGCAGCCATTACTAATATACACCCTTCTTTTCCGTCCCTTATACAGGAGTTTGAGGACTTGTTTCGCAAGAATTTGCCCAAAGGCTTGCTGCCTCCATGGGCAACTCAGCACGAGATTAAACTCGAACAAACATTTACACCATTCAACACCCTGCTTTATCCACTAACCAAAGATGAGGAGGAGTTGGAGCGCACCATCCCTTTGTTATTAAGTAAGCACTTGATTAAACCTTAAACCTCTTCCTTCTCATCACCTGTCCTATTCGTGATTAAGGGTGGCGAGCTTCGTATGTGAGTCGATTATCACAAACTCAACAAGATGACATATGACAACAACTATGCGATACCGAGAACCAATGCACTTTTTGATAAGATCAAAGGCGCCAAGTACTTCACGGAGCTCAACATCTTTCAGGCGTATCACCAAATAAGGGTAAAGCAAGCACACACGAAGCTCACGGCCTTTAAAACGCCCTTGGGGTCATACAAATTTACGGTAATTCCTTTTGGCCTCAAGTGAGCAGCCTCCACGTTTACGAAAGCCATGAATGAAGCGTTATCGAAGCTGCTTAACAAAGAGGTTGTTGTATACTTCGATGATGTGCTGGTCTTTGCCCCTACTTTGGCCGCGCTACGTAAGTGAATGAGGCGCGTTTTGCAAAGATTACGACAACACAGGTTCTACCTTAAGGAGGCCAAGTGCGCCTTCGGTGTAAGCAAGGTCGACTATTTGGGATTTTCGGTTTCTTCCAGAGGAAATGATTGCGAGCAAAGGCTAACTAAGGCCATTCAAGATTGGCCGCAGCCCAAAACCGTCAGCCAGGTCAGAGCTTTCTTAGGTACAGTACAGTTCTATAGGGCCTTTATAGAGCGGTACACGGATGTAGCCATGCCCCTTTTCAACCTGCTCAGAAAAGGAGAACTGTTTAGGTGGGGTAAGCAACAGGATAAAGCCCTTTATTAGGTTGAAAAGTGCTTTACCAGCCCACCTATTTTAAAACTGTTTGATGATATGAGACTGCTTCATATAATGTGCGATGCCTCTGACGAGGCCATCGGGGCAGTTGCCTTACAACAATACGAGGAAAAGTTGATGCCCCTGGCATTTGAGTCGAGGAGGTTCAGGCCAGAGGAACGCAATCAGTCAACATACGCTAAAGAACTTTTAACGGTAGCGCATGTCGCCAGACATTAGAGGCACTACCTGCAGCAAGTGCCATCGATTATCTATTCGGATAATCAATCAGTAACAAGACTACTTATGCAACCAAAGTTGACCCAGCTGAAGGCTAATGTGGTCCAGTATCTAATGGAGTTCGACATCAGTTAAAAGTATTGTGGACGCGATCTCCAGATATTTCTCCAAAACTAAGATTGCGAAAATGCGAAGCAGCTAAGCAGCAGGAATCGAGCATGTCACATAGAGATGCGATAGTGAAGCCGTCTGATATCCCCAGCCGATCAAATCAGCTGGGGAGCAATGTCGGATTTCTGGTGCCGCCATCTATCGATAATATCCAGTTTAAGCGGAAGAATACAGTAAAACCCCATTACAACGTAGCTCACTTTTAACGTACATTTCAAAATAACGTACATTTCAAAATAACGTACAAATTTCAAATCCCCATCCCAAACATAGGTATTTTAATGCTAAAAAGTTTCAGAATAACGTATCTCACTTTAACGTACATTTCAGAATAACGTACTAATTTTACATCCCCTTGGTTAAATTATCACTTCAGTACAATGTACATCGTTCACATCTTGTACTGATTGGTCAATGCAGCCCATGCGAAAGTTGCAAATGGGCCAATGGTCTAATTAAGCCGAGTTCACATTTCATTGCTTGGTCAGTATAGCATATAAAAACCCGGAAATCTCTGCATGCTACTCACTCTAGCATGTTCGATTGTCGATTGTCACATGCTACTCAGTCGGGATCTAATTTGTGTGGCAATAGGATTAGAGACCTTCACTTGACGGACGATTGCCCATCTTCGATTGTCGATTATGTGTTTGTTTATTTTAATTTATGTTTGTTTAATTTATGTGAATGTAACAGGGTGACTAGTGATCGGGATAGGTATGGGAATGTAACCGGGAAAAGTCAGGGAATTTTTGCAAATGTGTTAGTTTGAGCACCATTTCAACACTTCACTGAAAGATTACAAATCGTAATGGCAGAAAAAAGAAACAGAAAATGCATTCATGTATTATGTTTTTCTATGAATATATGCATTTTTCACAAGCCCCCCTCCCCCCCCCCCATTTTCAGTATAACCGCACCTCAGAATAACATAGAAATTTACAGGTCCCTTGAAGTACGTTGTAACGGGGTTTTACTGTAAATCAATAGCTGAGCGAGCGGAAGGAAGTAATAAGCGCAGGTGGAAGCGTTGCAGAAAAGAGCGCTGTTTTCAAAATGCTTTACGGGAGTGGAACGAATTGGGGAGAGAGAGTAGAGTTTTCACAGGGAATGGTTGTGGAAAAAGGGATCCGAGGCGGTCGAGTTTTTTCAAAGAAAGCATCTCGTCAGGAAGCGAACGAGATAGAACTCTGTCAAACAATGTGTAGTGTAATGGCAGATATTTGCGTGCGCCGTTAAAGACCTATGCTTGGCATTACTCATCACTAACTCAATTGTAATTCACCGTATATTTTTCGTCTCAAGGAAGCCGTTGTCCGCCTAGCCATGAAGGAGCAGCTACGACGGAGCCCTTCGACATTCGACAGAATCAACCTTCGCCAGCAAAGTGGCGGGAGAAGAGGAGACCGACCAAGCGGCTGAGTGCGCTAGCAAGCCCGTCCATGCCATGCTTGTCAAGCCCGTGCTTGTCAATAGTGCCGTTCCAGTGCTCGTGGTTGCCATTAACGTGCCCAGCCGAATTCGACAGGCCGTATCCAGGACTGAGAAGGAGACGAAGGAAGCCGTCGAGACGGGGGTCGTGTGTATTATCGCCCCTTGGTCTTCTGTTGCCCTAATATAAGACACCCTCGGCACCATCATCCCATACTCAAGGTAAGCATTTCTCATGCATACGGTTATTCTCTCTCTCACTTATATTTGTAATGACGCTCCCGAGCGCATATTTATCTTAAAACTGAAATACTCTTAAGCATAGTAAGACAGTGTAGGCATTGGTTAGGGCCAAGCAGGCGCAAAGTAAATTGGCTTGTTAAATGTTGCTGTGTATCTTTTTTCAGTTGGCCTCATTATTAGCTTAGCTTATTGCGCGTGTTTTGGCGAGGTACCAGCTTTAATTAAATGCTATTCTTTATCGTTACAGTTATGTACGTCTCAGGACTACTAGAAACGCGAAGCGTCACCGCTGACTAAGATTAAGTGCGGTATATCATTTTCTTCCAAGTCAAGGAGAAGGAAGCAGTATTAAATTCCCCACAACAAGGCGTCATCAGGACGTCGCTAAATTGGACGTCAGCAGAAGCAAGTCTGATTCAATTGAAACGAGCGATTGTCAAAATTATCGCGAGGGACTTCTTAATTGGTTAATGAACTTTAATGTATTATCTTTGCATTATTATTCTCTCACCAGTTGTTACTGAGCATTAAGAAAATTTCTCCGAAATTTCTGTATTTTATTTCTTTAACATACGGGCGGGTATCCTATGTGTTAGTAGGATTCCGCCCCTTTACCCATATTACTTGCCTATGGCCTTTTGTAAGCAAAAGTGTTTGGTAAATCTTCTCGACCTCCTAAAGCAGTTTGCTTTTACAAGAGACGTACCCTTCGGGTAAACTCGTGTATTTAATTCCATTATTTGTTGCAAAAAACGTTTTCAGTTCCTTTAAGCACAAATTTATATATAGTATCTCTGTGCACGTTATTTCCAGCAGCTTCCACTGTGCATATCCCTAAATCACGTGACAGTGGATTAAAAGACTATGCTTATAGCAAGAAAATTAAGAAATAAATTAAATAAATACTTATGAAATAGTTGGTCTATACAAAATTGGGGTCTTTAAATATGGCCGCCTTTTAAACATTCGGCTTCAATATTATGACGTCATGCCGTCTCCTGTGTAGCCAACGAGAAAGACAGGTCTGGGCACTAAACGGCCACCTGACCCGACACGACCTAGACAGAAGGCCTGAAAACTAAAATGTCATACATTGTTACATCATCATTGGTCGACCAAATTTAGGGCTTATTTTTGATAGAAATAGGATTAAGAATGGTCGACTAATGATGATGTAACAATGTATGACGTTTCCATTATCAGGCTTACTGTCTAGGAGGTGTTGCCTGACCACAGTAGTCTGAGCAACAATCAAAGCTTCATTGTTTCCAACAAACGAAAAAATACTGATTGTTAAAATCCAAGATGGAGACAATGAAAGTTGGATTGTTGTTGTGACAACTATCGTCAGTTGACTTTTGAGTCCTCAGGCCTGTCTATCTCGTGGGCTCAGTCTCCTGTTATTAAACCTCCTTGTCATGACGTGACCACCGAGGGATAAGGCATGAGCGCGGAAACGTTATATATTGTTACATCATCATTAGAAAGGTATTGTTATTCGTATGTCTACCAATAATAAGCCTTACATCATCATTAGAAGGACTAATCTAAGACATATTATTTATAGTTGCTGCCACATAAGTCGAACGATCTTTTTCACATGCGCAGTAAGGGTTCTCATCAATATGCTTTGTCTGATGCACTTGTTCTGCTATAGTAAAGGTGGAGAGATCGTTGAAGCGTGGAAAGCTTATTAAAGGTAATAATATAAATTGCCTTTGAGTCGAAACGAAAATAGAAACTAAATATAAATACTAAAACAATGTTGCCAAAACAAAAGCGAATGTTTCATGGAATAGCTAAGCGATTTACTTCCCGTTAACGTCTATTGGCTGGCATTAGAAATGACATCATCCTGTCGTTCAACTTATGTGGCGGCAACTATAGTAGAAATGCGAACAACAATACCTTCTAATGCTGATTAACAACGTAGCTGATGAGAAAGACAGGCCACGGTACTCAAAAGTCACCTGACTGTTGTAGTCTGAGCAATAATCCCATCTTCATTGTCTTCTGTTTGGACTTTAACAACCAATGATTTTTCGTTTGTTGGAGACAATGAAAGTTGGATTGTTGCTCAGACTATTATGGTCAGGTGACGTTTCATTGCCAGTGCCTGTCATTTTCGTCGGCTACGATTAACAATGTATGACGTTTGCGCGCTCAGGCCACAGATTACTTATTACCATGGCCTGTTAAATTTTCTGATTGACACACTTGTCTGCTTTGCTGTAAAGATTTTTGCCTTAAGAATTTAATCTTAAATTACGTGATGAAAATTTCGATTAAAACATATCAGTTTCTTTTTCCCCACATGTTTCCAGCACGGTCTATAGATATTCATGGTCATAGAGCTCCATTGTTAAAATGAGGCTAAAGTGTCTAGCTCCCAATAGGGCGGGAACTCTATTGAAAAATGGCGCTGCATGTACAATCGGTCCAAATGCGCCTGTAGCGCCACCCTATCGGCAGATAGATACTTTACTTTCAGTTTCAGTTTCAATGAACAACCTCTATCGCAGTTAGAGGCCCTAGTGCGATCTTTGCAGCATCTGGCGCGATTTGTTTTCCTTAGCTTCTCGAAACACAGGAAACTGCCGGAAGCTCGGTCACCATGAATATCTATAGATCGTGCTTATAACACACATGCGACAATCAATTGTTAGGAGTGGAAACTGGAGAACTCATTGTTTTGACGTCATCGATTGTAGCAATGCCCCAGACTTTCGCTGACGTCAAAACAATGAGCCATCCGGTTTATACTACTAACAATTGAACTAACAATTGAATGTCACATCTGTGTAATAAGTAATCTGTGCTCAGGCCTTATCTTTTAGCGGTCACGGTGATCTCCTTGAATAAGGACGAAGCAATGACGTAGAGCCTGTCTCACTATATGAAGAATAGCTGCAAGGCAGTACGGGAAAGCTGCGTTACCAATTGTCATCTCATTCACATCAACGCGCAGCCAATAAAAAAGAAACTGCAACCATAGAGGCTAAAATGAAACTGAAACAGTGCTTCATGTTTTTGAGCATTACACGTGCGCGGTCGGAGACTACTTTACGGGGCGCAGGTGAAATAGAAGTGACGTGTTTCCTACAATGCCTAGCAGCTTTTTTCATTTAGTGAGACAGAGTATATATGAAGAGCCGGCATGCAAAAGCTCACAAGTCACAAAAAAATTTTTTTTTTTAGTTAGCATTGATTGCATATTCACCATAACAAGAGTTACGTGTTCATTTGTGTCAAACTGAGAAAAACCACACCAAACCCTTTAAATAGTCGTTCAAAAAGTACTGGTCAGAGTAGACACTCACATGTCCACCATTCTGATTTCTTCAAAACCTCACAGGTCCACTCAGCCAATGGCGAAAGTCGATTTTGTCATGTGACTGTCAGCTGTTTTCTTTCGAGAAAGCCTGTCTCCTTGCTTACAGATCTTGCAGTGTTTATTTTAGAGGTCATGACTACATTTTGATCGAGTTTTATATTTTAATATTGTTTTTGTATATTTTAATATGGAACAAAGTGAGTATGAAGGCTTAATGCTCGTGAAGGTTTCTAACCAAGGAACTAGAAAGCGGCAGTATAACTAGAAAGCGTCGACGTAATGTGGCCAAAAAAATCAAGATATTCTAAACCATATGGTGCTAATACGTTGACGCCATGTAATCATAATAGCAAAGTATTTCAGTGTAGTAAAATGCGGCCTGCAGACGTTTTGGAGTTCCGTAACAAACTGTACAATACAAGTGACAAACAACTTAAAGACCAAATGTTCAGCAGATACATCCAGTTCTCTCAAGTGAAACGTCGACGCCCTCGCCAGCTTTGTTGCCTGGAACCAGAAACCAAAAAGAAATAGCATACTGTGTCAACAAGTTACAGATTTCCTACAGTTCGTGGACAACAAACCACGATATGTAAAACTAATTTTGACATTTAACTAAGTTTTCTGCAGAACATGTAAGGCAGATTTTGAAAAAAAATGAAATTGGGAGAAGATTTTATAGAAAACAGAGATGGAAATAGAGTCGCCAAAAATCGGAAGTGAAAAAAACGCTGCAAGGAAATTTATTAGAAATCTACGAGGGGTTGAGAGCCACTATAATAGAAAAAATTTCAAAAGAATTTACCTACAAAGTGATTTCTCTATTAGAAAACTCCACGCCATATTTTATAATTCTGTGACAACACCTAATTTAAAAGTGTCGTTGACAATGTTTCGCAGAATATTTTCTGGGGTATTTAACAGAAATTTAACACAATCTTTTCTTGTGGTTATTATGCCATGCTAAACAACACCATCACGGCCTGCAGCAGGTACAGAAAAGCAAGACCTCATCACGGAAAAGCGTATCCATAAAAAAAGAGCCAAATGTTTTTAAGAACTGTTACGTGAAATAAGTGGCTAACATCTGAGAATAATGAAGATGACGATGTTTTATACGACTGTTTGGAAGACTACCATGCTATTCACGGCTAAACAAGAACATTAGCGCAAAAAATTAATTCAGCGAACATTTATTTTAGCAATTATTTATTGTAATTGAAATTAATTATCGCAAAAAGTTAATTTTTACGTACATTATGTAAGTTAAAATCTGTCCCCAACATTTTAGAATTTATATTGTATTTCATTTATAACAATAGTATTTTGTACAATAAACTATTTTATTGAAAAGATAAGACTGCTTAATGCTTCAATCATAACTTCACACATCCATATTTTGAATTGTGCATAAGCTCACATGTACTAACTATCCACACATAACCTCACATGTATAAATTTAAATATTATTTATTTAATGCACTATTAAGTTCTGATTTATAGGTGTTAAATAAAATGATTTCTAAGATCAATAAGCCAATTACTATAACCTTTTTATAACTATCAGCTGTAAGATCATTGTTATTTGTGTTTTTCATCTATACTCAATATTTGTATTTCGTGGACCTTTGAGCGTTTGCATGCCGGCTCCTCATATTAAAGATAGACCCCGAAACCTGCCGCCGTACATGAAGCCAATTAGGAAGCTCCGCTTCCCAGAACCGTCTTGGTCGAAAGTGATTGAAGGTGATGCAAAATATGGCTAAACATGAGGGTAGCTGATTAATTATTCTTCCACACGTGGATCACAGAGTGATAGGCTTATCTCTTTGATAACTTTGTATTTTAAATATTTTATTATATTTTATAAACAATTTTTCGATCATGGTATTAATTTCGTTTCTATATTCTTTCAGTTAATGTATTTTTGAAAGTGGAAAGTGATTCCTGATCCTATTTTCGTGTCTATTTGTACAGTTCTACGCGGAAAAATTTTGAGGAATGGTTTTGAAATAAATATTCGTCGAGAGTTGTTTCGTCGAAATATTGTTGCCATGGAAACATATGTTGTGATGATGCAACAATATTTTCAAAATGATGCGTTGATAGAAATATTGCCTCGCAATAAAACATTAAAACATAGAAATATTAACAATGAGAAGAAAAAGAGTATCATAGCACGGTATATATAAATGCATGTATATATAAACAGCCCCTCTAGAGGTGGAGATGCACGTGTCTCCCCTCAGCTCCATAAGAAATGATTGTGTGTTTAGAACCTTCCAGATGTGACGGCAGCTTCCCATTTTTCTTCCAGTGGATTGGGTATATAAGGTCACCGTCGGTATCGGGCGACAGTTTACGACATAACCGATAACAAAAGCATACTTTAACTAGACTCTTCAAATCAGCAATCACACTGTATTGTGGTCTTTAAAATCGTTCAAAGGATACATGTTAAATAATATCTATCGATATACCACCGCAGAAAAGAGCGAGTATTGGTCAGAGAAGACAATAAGTTATCCGGGATCGGAAACATCTGAACAACAGGAGCTTTGTCTACTGCAGGAAATTATAGAATTACTGAAAACAAATTTTAGTTATTATTTACTTTCTTGAGGTTGTCCTGTTTACCTACGACTGTAATTATCCCGGGCAACGCCATAATAATAATAATAACATTTTTGAATAATCAAAAACCGAATTACCTCTTATTCATATTAAACTAAGGAACAAACTGTATAACAGTGTTTTTGGTTCACACGTGTTTATCTTCAGTAGGAAATCTAAAATAAACTGAATAACAGAAATGAAGAACCAAGAGGTTCAACTATCTATTACAGGTACACATTATTGAATGATCAGCTCTATTAATTTTCTGTTCTTTTAGAGAACACTACTCTACGACGGTGAACAATGGCGAAAATATGATTGCCTCTCATCCTGACCATTCAATAACTCCGGGCGGACTATAAGCTTTCTAAAATATCCAAAATTTTTAAATCCCTGGCATTTCTAATTAATTTTATGTCATTTTTTTGAAATGGATTGACCTGTTTCATAAATATATTTAGCAACTGTAGACTTCTCTACTCTGCCGAACCTGATTTCTGCCAACTCTTCTTTTCCTTTAATTTCGGTATTATTTAGCATCTGGCCCAGAAAAACCTTCCCACAAAGTCACCATACTTTGATTTGACGTTTCTTCAGCCTTGGTTTGCCTCTTGTTTTTCTATTCTCTCTCAATTAATGCACCTGCTCCAGCCTTCCAGTCGCCCACCCCAAGTTCTTCAACGAATAGTATTCCTATAAACAATCCTAAAATTAAGTTCCTTCACGACATGATTTAAACTCCGTAAGATGCCTCGAATAGAAGTTTATAAATTTTTGAACTGACCTATAATTTTTTTAAGTTGTCAAATCGTTTCTCTTCTTCTTTACCTTTTGCTTTCTTAGCATATCTTCTATTGTTTCTTGTTCTTTAAATCCATTGAAATTTGCGACCTCTTTTAAAAAGTTGATTTCCGTTTCTAAATTTTCTCTTAAAACCCGATTTAACTTATCATGAAATTAGATACTGAAAGCTTTTGAGACACGTAGTGATTAGAATCAAAATTATTGTACCCATTGTTGCTAGTCAATTGCCAAAAAAGCTAGAAACCCTCCTTCTGTTTTACTGACTAGTATATCTAAGAAAGCAAGGGATACACTTGTTTTTCATACCTAAACTTAATTTTAGAAGCCTGTTTTTTAATTTTCACAAAATATTCTACGCTAGATTTGGACTTGTCAAAAATAGTAAATACATCGTCAACATATTTCATCCATATATCTGGTATACAGGGTGATTCTGAAAAAGTGTATACAATAACTGTAAGCAATGACAGAGGTGATCAGAATGAACATTTGCTTTTAAAACAATGTGGGTCCAAATTTGAACGCCGAGATGTGAACAGAAATAAAAATGCCGCCACGAAGATCACACGTTAATAACTCAGGTTCTGCAACATCTAGAATAATGAATTTTGGAGGAGTGATAGGGTACATAAAACTCTGTTAAAGTTTAATCGAATTGCAATGAGTAGTTTCCGAGTTACTCGCTCAACATCGTAACACGTGCTGGTTAGTACTCGCATGTGAGCACTGTTGAACAGGTGATTTTTGCTTCCAAGCCTTACCTCGTTGGCCTCGGACCAAGCCAACGAGTTTATCTGTAATTTAACTATTATAAATTCTCTAACTATATGGAGTTTCCACAATAAAATTGGCAATCGCTTCCGCCGTTTCCCCATACTTTTTTGACGATTTGTATTGCAGATTCGCCACAGCTTTTGTTTTGACTCAGAAAACCGAAAGTGCGCAAATAAACAAACAAATTAACGACAGCTTGTGTATTTTAGTTTATTTCGTTTTGTGCCTTAGTTTAAAACGAATTTTGTTTATTTGGCCAACATAAACGGTTTTTAAACCGTGAAACCAGCCAATGATTATTGAACAATCACAACGATTATCATTTTTTTTATAAATAGTTTCTTTATTCTCGCAAATGAATTTCCTTTACATCCTGAATATACATTGTTTATAAAAATTGTTGACAACATATTATTTGACGACAGATATTGTTATTCTTGTAAATCAAGGATAAAATATTAAGGCTGTAAATGTGTGCAAATCACTTAAGAAATTAACTATCGTTGTGATGGCGTTTAATTTACAATTTACACTTACTCATGAATCTTAAAATTTCCGAAAGCAAATATTAATATTTTCTTACTTCTAACTAAAATAAACTTGAAATAAACCCATATAAAATATGATCATTGCATTTCAAATTTACTCACTCTGTCCATGCTTAGGATAGTCACTTCCAAACTGCAAGAAAGGGAAAATGCATAATTGAGAAATAGTTCTAAGATGAACGAATATCAGTTACTTAAAATAAATTAAAAGTTACTTTTTAAAAAGTAATTTACCTTGTCGGTTTGAAGAGTCAACGAAATGGCCATCAGGAAGAGGAAAATGAAAAGTGTCATTTTTGAAAGAAAATGATTGATCGAGATTACGTTCAAACTTACGCGTCGCTCTTTAAAATGTTTGGATGTTTGCATATAACCTTGACTATAGAGCAAATGGTTTAAGAATTATCTTTCTCTTTCCATCTCGCACCTGCCAACAAAATGAAATGACTCCTGCCAAATACAAAAACTTGTTCCCAATTTTTTTATTGCCCATATGGTAGTAATTGTGTAATGAAGATGCATTCAAAAATTAATTGCATCTATCCATAAAAAATCCATAATTTTATTTATTAACTATCCTATTGAACAGTTCAGAGGCAGTTTTTATGCAAACAGTTGAACATAAAATTAATAAAAAATAATTACGTAAATAGGGATGTTGATTAAAATAATCTACTTAAAAAACTTTCTAAAGAAAATGGCTCTTATTAAAAATTTAATGTTAACAAGAATATAAATCGTAAAACGATTTTCAGATATGCTGAAAAGAAGAATATAAAAATTAGTTTTTTGATGTTATAGTAATATTTTATATACAGGGTGCTTTTGAATTGAGTACAGATTTTTTAGAGATAATAGAAGAGGTCCTTAGAAGTATTTTTTGTCATATGAACATGGGGTCCTCGCAGCTCCGTTTCCTTACAATACTGCATTGAACAATCAAATGACACCGAGACGCAGTGTGCGTTAGTAGGCCTAGACAACGGGCCTTATTTTATTTTTAACAATTAAGACAAGCAATCTACTGTTTGACTTTTACAGTAATTGTTCGAAATGACCGCCATTTGCTTCATAGCACAATTCGCAACGCCTTATGATGGATTGATGTACGCGTGGAAACAGCTGATTAGTACGGTCGCTGATTTTACCTGCTGCCGCGACAACACGAGCCGCCAATTCTTCTTCGGTATCTACGGGTTCGGAGTACATCATTGATTTTATGCTTCCCCATAAAAAAAAATCCTTCAGTGTGAGATCTGGCGATCTCGGTGGCCAAGCAACTGGTCCGCGACGACCAATCCAACGACTAGGATATGTCTCATTTAGGTAATCTCTAACTGCTCTTGTGTAATGCGAAGGTACGCCGTCCTGTTGAAACCACATCAAATGTCTGGTCATTAGTGGAGCATCTTCAAGAAGACCAGGGACCTCCTCCTTCAGGAAACCAAGGTCATATTTGCCCGTTGAGACATGGAGGAGATATGGTAGGAGATATGGCCCAATCAGGACATTGTGAGTCATGCCAGCCCAAATATTCAACGAAAAACGATGCTGAAAACTGTTAACATGTGTTGCACATGGGTTGACATGAGACCACAGATGACTGTTGTAGCTATTGAACATTCCCTCTCGCGTAAACGTTGCTTCATCTGTCCACAAAACCATGGAAGGAAAGTATGGAATCCTATTCTGTTGCTGCAAAAACCATTCCGCAAAAGCACGCCGGGGACCATGATCATTGGGACATAATTCCTGCACCTTTCGAAGCTTGAACGGATGTTGCAGGTTGTCATGTAAAATGTTCCATACAGTGGTATGACTAGTATTCAGAGCAGTTCCGACCGCACGAGTACTTGTGGATGGATTTCGGTTAAACCTTTCCAAAACTTCATCCTCTAATTCAGGGGAGCGTAACCATCGACGACGTCCACGCTGATGATTATCATGAGCGAATGCGCCTGTTTCTCTTAGACGACGATCTACTGCACCAAATGTTCGTGAATGACTAATCGTATTTTACAAAGGGGTTGGATACCATGGAATCTACTTGACGAAGTTTGTCCTAAGACTTTTCAGCAAACAAGCACGTGCACCTTGAAATTTCTTTGCAAACAATTACTTTAAAAGTTATTACAGTAGATTGCTTGTGTTAATTGTTAAAAATAAAATAATCTAGGCCCACTAACGCACACTGCATCCCGGTGTCATTTGATTGTTCAATGCAGTATTGTAAGTAAACGGATCTGCGGGGACCTCATGTTCATATGACAAAAATACTTCTAAGGACCTCTTCTATCATCTCATGAAAATCTGTACTCAATTCAAAAACACCCTGTATAGCAATGGCGAAAACGGCAAGTAAACTTACGTTCACACGAATCTTTCCAAATACACGCGAAATGGGAAATGAAATTTCCGAACGTTAAACTGTTTTAAACAACTTCGCCTATGTTCTTTCCACTGCTAGAGTCATTCATCCCTTCTTAATCTAAGTTAACATATACATTATGAGAGAAAAATCATTGTCAGGAACAATTTTGTAACATTCCAAGGAGCTTTAGCTGTGACGCAGCTGTAATTTTAAATTTGAATATTTCATTTTTACTAGCAGTTGGTTTAAATAAACAATAGAAATTCCTATGATTCTATCCACAATCACAACCGTGTAATTGCTTCACGTTCACGTTAAAACACAAAACAAATTCTTTGTCTTGTAAAACGATGTAGATGCACTACAGTTATTAGAGTATTAACATGAATAATTGAGGCAGACTAGATGTACACATTAGGCAGGTCAGTACGTAAAAAATTGCGGACTCAATATGGTTTGTATAGTGTATATTATAAAGTTATTGTATGTTTGTCATAGCTTCTCGCGTTCTCTACATTAAGAGCAATAGAGACCGTAGATAACATGCATAAGATTAGAACAGTCGCTAACAATTCATAACATTAATTGCACAGGCCTGCGATGAAAAAATACAAGGGAACTGATAGCTTAACTTTATGTATTTTTTGGTGCTGATTTCAAAAATAATAATGAAAAATGTCTATCACGTCAGGATTTCTTGAAAAATTCAATTTTACTTGGATATCCGCAAGCTTATGTAGGTTAAAAATTTTGAGACTAGCATGACAACAAAGGAAAAATAAGCTTGGGTTGCCTTCAAAGATGTCATCAGTAAATTTCTGGTAATTACAAGAATCCTGACTTGTAATAAATATGCTGGACAAATTTCAAGCCTTGGGTTGCTCCATGAGTGTTAAAATACATTTCCTTCACTCACAAAAAATTTATGATTAGTCAGCGAAGAGCAGGGTGAAAGGATCCATTGTTGCCAGATATTACATGCAAAATTGTTCGCGGGAATTCCTTTTCAAGTAGGATTTTAGCAAAAATATCGATATCGATTTTATAAAAAATTCTGACGTGATGGAAAGAAATGGAGGTCATTTTCGAAATCACTTCAAATAACCATAATAATACAAAAATCAGCGAAAACTTCTCTTGTATTTTTCAAAACTTCAATATCGCAGACCTGTGTTATTTGTTCATAATAATAAGCCTAACATCAATTAGCTAGCGTTAAAAATAGGCCTAACATTAATTACCTGTTAACAACAATAGGCCTAACATCATTTGACTATGCTTTTAGATAAAATACAGTGTCACTTTAACATATCATTACTCCCCAGCAACATGGTTTTATTCCAGGGAGATCTATTCTTACGAACTTACTAACATATGAATATTATATCTATGAAATCTCGACAGACATAAGCAAGTTGATGTTATTTATACAGATTTTACTAAAGCCTTCGATAAAGTAAACCATAACATTGTATGTTAGAAACTTGAAGCCTTCGGTATCAGAGACCCACTTTTATCTTGGACCCGTAATTTTATTGTGTCTCGGCATTTGTACGTTAAAATTAAAGGCAACATCTCCTGTTCATTTAGCGCTATTAGTGGGGTACCCCTAGGTTCACACTTGGGTCCTCTTCTGTTTCTTTTCTATATTAATGACATCGCCGAGGTATTGAACGGAGTTCAATTATTGTTATTTGCAGACGACTTGAAAATATTTACCTCTATTGATGATGAATGGGATTGCAATGTTCTTCAAAATTCTTTGAATGCATTATCATTATGGTGTACACGTAATGGCATGATGCTCAATATTAGAAAATGTAAAGCTATGTCTTTCTGCAGAAACAAACACATGGTGTTTTATCCTTATTCAATTGATGATAAGAGAAGGTTACAAATATAAAAGATCTTGGTGTCATTTTTGACAATAGAATGACTTTTTCGTCTCATGTAGATTATATCCTCAAAAAAATCCTATAAAAATTTAAGTTTTCTGAATAGACATATACAACCTTTTCAAGATATTGCATCAATTAAATTCTATATTGTGCATTAGTTCGTCCAATTCTGGAATATGCCTCTATAATCTGGTCTCCCCATTATGTTAAATATATTGATGCAGTTAAAAGAGTTCAGAAAAGACTTCTTCGCATGATTAATAGAAAACTGGGTAATATTTCCTCAATACAGATTATGTCCATCTTCATAAACTTTTAAACATTGAAACTCTGGCCGTTCAGACCTACTCTTTCTTTTTGACTTACTGAATTCCACTGTTGACTGTACTAATTTACTAGAACTGATTCCTATCCGTATCCCTTACTACATTACTAGGAGTACAGTGCCCTTTCTCGTTGAGAAATCAGTGTTCGCCAATAATTATGTCTATAACTCACCAATTAGACGCCTCCTCAGGAGTGCTAATTCCTATTTGGCTAATTTTGACATTTTTCATGATAACAGACACAGACTCCAACAAATTAATCTCTTCACTTATCCTGCTGATAATTATTTATATTAATTTTTGATAATGTTAATTATATTAATTAACTAATTATTGATTTTATGTTAATTATATTAATTATTGGTTGTTTTAATTTATTTCGTTAGTGATTTTATTGCTTTATTTATATCATTTTACTATATTATTTATATCTTTTCATCTTTCTTTATTTTTGTTTTATATTTATGATTATATTTAATATTTCTTTTGTAAATGGGATTCCCGTCAATAAATAAATAAATAAATAAATAAATCAGTTAGCTATTTCTACCAATTAGCCTAACAGCAATTACTTATTGTTAACATTAGGCTGAACAGTTATTAGCTTTAGACTATATATAACAATGACGTATATTAAAGATAGACTCCGAATCCTATTGTTAACAGCGGCAAAAAGTGAAGCAAATTGAGCCATGATAGTTCTGGGCAGGAGTGAGCCGTGGAGTAATCAGCTGTCTGGCTGCTTTGTTTTTGAAGATTTTGGGCCCGAGAAATAATTAATTCAAAACCATTCCTCAAAGTTAAACTGCGTACAACTGTACAAACAAACAAGAAAAAGAATCAGGAATCATTTTCCACAAAAATAAATCAAAAATACGTAACTAAAATGAAAATACGTAACTGAAAGACAATCGAAACGAAATTGAAATTGAAACCATGATCGAAAAATTGTTTATAAAATATAATAAAATACTTCAAATACAAAGTAAACGAAAAGATAAACTTATCACTCCGTGATCGGCGTGTGAAAGAATTATTAATCAGTTACTCTTCTGTTTAGCCATGTCTTTTGCATTATCTTCACTTACTTTCGGCCATGACAGTTATGGGCATGGAGCTTCCCAATTTGCTTCAAGTTACAACAATAGGATTCGGAGTCTATCTTTAATATACGTCATTGATATATAAGATATAATAGGCCTAAAATTAATCACCTACTGATAACAATAGTCCTGACATTAATTAGCCACATCTGACAAAAAGCCTAACATTAATTAATCATTTTAACAATGGCCTAACATTAATTAGCCATATTTAACAATGGGTCTAACATTAATTAGCCATTTTTAGCAATAAGCCTAACATTATTTAGCCATATTTAACAACAGGCCTAATATTAATTAGCCATTTTTAATAACCGCCCCAACATTAATTAGCCACATTTAACATTAGGCATAACAGCACTGAATTTTAAAAAGAAAAGAGCGCATGCCTCGACAAGGCTTCATAACGGGTACGTGCTCCAAGCTGACGTCAACAATGCTTCAAAAAAGTATCACTGTATACACGTATGACTCGTCAGTACGAATCGATTGATATATTGCATTCCCTAAGTTCATATTCCTAACATTAGTTCACGGGCTTGAAGGGGTCCACGAAAATACTTCACAAGTTGATACATCGGAGTTTATCCGTTTTCACGATATCGAGCAAACGAGGCTGGCCGGATAGACAAACGTACCGATTAAGTTTGTATTAGCATATACAGGGTGATTCACATCGTGTGTAAAACACTTTAAGGGGGTATTTTAGAGGCCAAGATAAACACAAAAAGTCCTATGAACATCGGTCAGAATATGAACGATAACTGAGATATGATCAAAAATAAAAATGCCGCCACTACGATCATCAAGTTAATAATTCGGGTTCTGTACAGCCTAGATTAATAAAATTTGGAGGAGTAACAGGGCACATAAGACTGTGTATACCGTTAAAATTTGATTGAATTCCAACAAGAAGTTTCCGAATTACGCAGTCAAAATTGTAACAAGTGCTGGTTAGTTCTCACCAATGCTCATGGCTGTTCATGATATTTTGCACGCCAGTATCACAACTGGACGGCAACACAGTGGCAAAAGGTGGCTTTTTCCGATGAATCACGGTTTATACTCCATCGGACAAATGGGCGATGGCGTGTACGGCGTTCAGCGTCAGAAAACAAACATCCTGCAACACGTGCAAAAGTCCAGGCCGGAGGAGGCAGCGTTCTGTTCTGCGGAATGTATTCCTGGCATCCCCTGGGTGCACTCATCATTGCGGATGGCACCATGGATCAAAGGAAGTACGCATCTGTCCTTTCCGATCATGTCCACCCCTACATGCAGATTGTTTTTTCTTCAGCACGATGGCATCTTTCAGAAGGACAATGCGACGTGCCAATGACGTTTACTGCAAGTAAATTTTCGCTTTCGATTGAATCATTCACACGTTCCTTTTTGTTGGTCTTAGCTTCTCGCGTTCTGAACATTAAGAGCTACACAGACCATACACAACATGAATAAGATTTCAACAGACGTTAACAATACTATAACACTAATTTATAACATTAATTTTTTTTTATAATTATAGGCCTAACAGCAATTAGCTAGTGTTTTCAAAAGGCCTAGCATTTTTTGTTGAAAACAACAGCCTCTTTCATTTATTAGTTTTTGTTTTCAATAGGCCTAACATTTTTTAGGTGGAAACAACAATAGGCCTAACATCAATTATATGTTTTTAACAAATGGCCTAATAACAATTACCTATTGTTAACATTAGGCTGAAGAGTAATTAGCTTTGGACTATCTGTTATAGGCCTAATATTAATTTCCTACGGTTGTCAACAGTCCTAACTTTTTTTAGCCATATTTAACAAAAGGCCGAGCATTAATTAGCTCTTTTTTTATTTTAGGCCTAACATTATTCAGCCATTCTTTTAACAGGCCTAACATTTTTTAGCCATTTTCAATAATAGGCCTAACAATTTTAACCATACTTAACAATGGGCCTAACATTTATTAGCCATTTTTTACAATAGGCCTAATATTTTAAGCCATTTTTAACATTAGCCTAACATTTTTTAACCATATTTAAAAATAGGCTCAGCATTTATTAGCCCTTTTTTTTTCTTTAAGCCTAACATTTCTTAGCCCTTTGCTACTGTAGGCCTAACATTATTCAGCCATTTTTTTCAATAGGCCTAACATTTTTTAGCCATATTTAACAACTGGTTTAGCATTTATGTCCTTTTTTTACTATAGGCCTAACATTTTTCAGACCTATTTTGCAATAGGCCTAACATTTTTTTAGCCATATTTTTCAATTGGCCTAACCTTTTTGAGCCTTTTTTAGCTGTAGGCCTATTTTTTAATATAACATTTTTTAGCCATTTGTTTCAATTGCCCTAAATTTAACCATATTTTAGTTTAGTACAAACAGCACTGCAATTTAAATAAGAAATGTGTGCGTGCCTCTTCTAAACTTCATGACGGGCAGGTACTCCAAGCCTTTTCTCTTTTAAATTCGAAAAGTACGTGTTTTTCGTCTTGGGCTCGTCATTTCCGTAAGTGTGTGATTTATTAATGCCTGTTATAGCCAATTAAAAATATTTAAGGAAGAGGGGTTGGTCTCAATAGTCCCGTAACTTTTAGTCCGAATTCAATGCAAGCTTAACAGGTGAGCTCAGGTAGGAACTCGTACGCATATCATAAACAGTGTTGAAGCATTCTCGAGTTTTCGTCAGGCAGTCAAACAGACTCACAAAAGAGCGAATCCAATTTTTGCTTTTCAGCATATCATAATGTAAGCTAAGTTTAGACTAAATCTATTTCCTGCATGCAGCACCTTGAATGTAATAATCAGAATGTATTTTTTCTTTTTCTCAAATTTTAAGTTCTTTTCCTCAACTGTCATTTTGCTTCAAAAGATGGCGTCGTTTATTCCACTCTAAAAATACTAATCTCGTTGCCTGCGGGAGAGGTTTTTCATTGAAACTGAAAATGAAAGTAAAGGCCTTGTCTGAACCCAGAGACAGTCGAAGAGGGAGACTGCCCAATTCATCATTTTTTGTGTAACCACTTCTTGTTTTAGAGCTTAGACAACATTATCCAGGTGGCGCTTTTAAGTTTCGAATTTACATTTTTGTTTCGATTTAAACCAGAGACTGTTTCTTCGACTGTCTCTGATTTAAACGCTGCGTGAAAGTGAGAGATGGCCGACAGCATTCTCGCCACTATCTTGAAACGTGCTTAGTTTGCTCTCCTCTACTCTAAACAACCCTAAAAGGGTAGTAAATTTTGTGCGGCAAAATATTGTAACAATAGTTATGGTGAAAGGAACTTTCTTTTTTTTTGGATACCCATTAGAGGAAGAAAGGTCAGTAAGAATTTAATTTTTTAAATAACATAAGCACAGATTGAGTAGCCTTCCCTAATTTTCTCAGATGATATTGGCCAGTCCTGTCGCATTCATGCTCTAATTTTATTAGCGTGTGATCTCTACGTAATAAGTAAATGATTTACCATATTCTTTAGAAATTAATTGTTTGAGAAATTCACGCGAAAAAAAATCACACAAGCCTTTTTTTTTTTTTTATCTAAGATCCCTTTGAAATAACTGAACACCTGATATTTCATTAACAATTTATGAATTTGCTATTTGTGATTGTTTTTATAGGAAATAAATGGTTCTCCCTGTGATGGTGAATATAGGTAAAAAAAAAAATGGCCATATAGACATTAATACAAATGATAAAGAGAAATATGTTATATAAATAACGCAAATAAATTCAGAGCATGAATTAAACATCATCCGAGAACATTAGGAAACGAATCTCTGGAATTTTTACTCATTCTTTGTTTATGTGATTTTAAAAAAATTAATTCTCACTCACCTTTCTTCCTTTAATGGAAATCCAAAAAAAGAAAGTTTCTTTTCATCATTAATTGTATAAAAATATATAAATAAATAAAATTTATAAATATACAGAATATAAAGATGCAGTAAAATAAACGAAGTGGATGGAAGCAACTGGAAAAGGTACACGTCACATAATAATACATGTTATACGTCATATAATAACAACCCCTTAAGTCTGAGCAACATTTTCCAGAGGGAGCCACCAATAAAAACGGTTACAGATTTTAGTATGGGAAAAGTGAAAATTGACCATTCTCATTATCTTAACAGTCTCTGTCTGAACCTCACGCACATATGATGCGAATCTGAGTTCAAAGGTTTTAAGAACCTTTTCAGATACACGCTGAATTTTCTGAATATAAGGAATAAAAGCCCGAGGACCCGGGTTCGACCACGGCCGAGGACGACGAGGATTTTTCAGGGGGAAAATCCTGAGATCACGCACTTCCTTCGGAAGGGAACTAAAGCCGTTGGTCCCCTATAGTGGTTTGCCGGCTGCACGTTAAAGAACCCTTGGGAGGCAAAATTGGTGCCCCCTATAACGCCGTCCTGAAATGACCATGGCAGTTGAAAAGGACGTTAATACCAAACTAACCAGACCAACTACGGAATAAAAACATATTCTCAACACTTCAAAACAGTTGCAGAAAAGAGGATTAAAACATCATAAAGCAACCAAATGCACGATGGCGAGTTTAGCGCTATCCAATGGCAAATTCCGTCAGTGGGCAAGCAATCAAACAACAAACGGAAAATGGATTTTATGTAAAAGACTAGCTGAAAACCTGGCGTCGCCCGGGATTTTACTTATCCTCTTGTTAGTTTGATCTGCCTCAGATTAAAATATCCATTTTCACCATCGGGAAATATCACTGGATACTTTAGATCTCATCTTTCCTTCGAAGTTTCCCTTGCCCCTGACGTAGAAGTTCTTATATCCTCCTGCTCTAGACGAAACTCCCGTTGGTCAGATGTTCCCGATGCCCATTTGTCTTTTAGCTGTATAGTTTCCTGACCAATACGCGTTTTTTCTCTTTCCTTTCCAAACACACAAACAAATACACAAACTTTTGTCAGTCGTCTGGACATTTGTTAGAGGGTCAAGGGAGACACGTGTTTCTCCTTTGCCTCCTCGATAGACACTTCCCTATCCTTATCGTCTGCTATACTCATTTTTATGTTCAATAGCATAAACGAATGTTCTGTCATTGCATCATAATTTTATGCTTATTCTATCCTGCTATCCTATGCTCGAGTTTTTGAAAATAAAGCTCGGAAGTTAGTAGATCTGCTCACGAAATGTCAAATATTGGCGAGACCCAGCGGCTTTTACGTACATCTTTTACTGTGGCTAAAAGAAAAATTGCCTCCCAACCAAATTGACGATATTATTACTGCAGAAATTCCTGATGTCAACAGTGACAAAAAACTACACGACACAGTTGTCAAAAACATGATCCACGGGCCATTCGGGCACACAACAAACACAATCATCCCCGTGCATGAAGGACGGAAGTGAACAAGGAAGTGCTATATTCGAAACGCACGAGGTGCAGATCATCATTCGCCCTCTAGTGACAATAAACATAACCTTACGCTCATCCAGGTGTCCAACTTCCAGCATCTGCTTGAAAAATCGCTGTCTTCAAGCCCAAAATTAATGCTAAGAGAGCCTATTAGCAAAATACTATTTACTTAAATTGTAATCAAGCAAAATTTCGGATTTTTGGTCCGAAACAGACCTAAATTTTCCACAGTGGGACGGGGGGAGAGACGCAGAGATAGGAAGGGACAATTTAGCTTAAATATATATATATTATAGTTAGATAATAATTTTATAGATGTATTAAAAGATATCTTTAGATTGCTTTAAATATTATTCCGAGAAATTTTCAAAGTTTTCATTGCGGTGAAATGAATCGGAGTGTCAGAAATGTGATGCAAAGCATTTTGGATATTTATTGTGTTATCTATTTTTCATTCTTCAAAGTTTATTAAAAAGCAAGATTGAGGCTAGAACAATTATAGTAAAACTCTATCTAACCTCTCCCTAACTGCGCTTGTTCGGCTTTCTCTCCCTGGGTATGATTACTTTGTTACTTAGTTTTAACAAGGACCATTAAACATATATGAATTGCATTTTTTTATAAAGAAAACAAAATAAAGCGCTTGCAGCACGATGTCGCGTTGTAATTAGGCTTCGACCAATCGCAGTTAGGGAGAGGATAGCTGGAGTTTTACTATGCACATATATTTTTTTTCTCTCAGAAATGTGATCGAATTTCGTTAAAAAATCTAACCTAGTTAAAAAAAAAATTGTAGCTCTCTTTTGTGTGCGGCAACAATGAGCTAGCTCAATGGTGAACTGTCTCAACAATATTTCGTTAATTACACAACGTAACAACATTTTGCTTATAACGTTTTGATGCTGTTTCTTAATGAATTAAAAGTTAATAAGTTTTCTTTTGCAAGACCCACTTTGTTGTTTCGAATTATAGAATTAAGTGAACTTTAGAAATAAGATTTAGTGAGACATTACATTGATTTGTCACAGTAGCAAAACTTGATATTAGATTAAGATAGAGGCATTATCTGAATTTAGATTTGAGTTTAATTCTTTAGTTTAAAGTTAATAAGCAGCTGCATTTAGTTATATTTAATCCAGTTAAATACATATAGACTTTTAGAATTAGGATTTAGCATGTAAGTTTCTTGGCATTTAGTCTTTCTTTTCTGATTGATATAAATTTTCCTGAAATAAAGATTGTTTGTTTGATTTTAAAACTTAGCCTAATTATTTCAATTTGAAGTAATTAACTCTCGAGTTAATTTATTTTAAATTCAACGAACCCGACATTCTGGTCTTTGATTATATTGGAGATTTTTGGTGGGTGTGTCACAATGGCACCCTACTATGAATATGGTCATCCTTGTAGTCAAGAACGGAGATGTTACAATGGCGCCCAACGTGAAGAGCAGTGTTTCTTAGCAGAGGGTGTCCATGTTACATAACAATAATACTGTCGTAACAATCGAAACAATTCCTTTTCGATTAGCCAATGGGATCGCCTGAAGCTACACAGACACAAACATGCAGAGTTTTGGTTTCATATATATAGATTATTTTTTTCAAAATCTCATGTAGACAGTGCTCTTCCTCTTGCTTTGAAGGTCAAATGTGCCCAATTTCATCAAGATCGGAATAAAAATGAAGAATTGTATAAGGAACATAGAAATATATATACATACATCCATTTTTATTTATATAGATAGATTGTCTTTCATCACTATAAAAACCTATATTAAGTTTTATTTCTTTGTCTTTATTTAGAGTCCTATTTTATATGAAGAAATAAAAGTATGTGTTTAGGTAAAGTACTGCTTCGCATTGGCAGATTTGATCCAAAAGTTGATACAGATCTACAATTTTGGTAGAAGGACCAAATACCAAATTATATTTTTGAGTTATCGTATTCAAACCCATACGGACACAGACATAATTCTAAAAATGCGTTTTTCGGACTTAAGAGAGTTCTAAAACGTTGAGATTTATCTAATATTGAAGTTCGATTATTTTGACGATTACAATATTTTCTCCATTAACGAGAAAGTAACAAGAGAACACGTCCTTCCTCATACAGAAGGATGGAACATTAGCAAATCCAAGCAGATACTAGGGTCATATAATCCTAGACTCAGTCGTTGCTCAAAGTCAACCCATTAATTCCTTTTTAACAGGAACCTTCAGGCCCAACTATTATTAGACCTACAAAGAATTTTTTATAAAGAGAGGATCAGTCAAGAATAGCTGGACCAAAATATATTGTACGTAAACTATATACAGGGTGACCCAGAATTATCCAGCTTAATTGTTTAGGAACATTGTATGGTTCAAATAAAACAAAATATGTTCTATAAACATTATATCTAGTTTCGATCGTGTGTATGATATCGACGTTTGTCTATTTCATTGTAGAGTTGTTACAGCAAATAAGAGAGTACAGATCACTTATATTCTGCATACTGACATAACATCACATTGAACTGCAAAACAACACTAAAATGATAAAAGGAATAAGAATAAGAAGAAACTAACAAATCATTGTCGAGGAAGCCCCTCAAAATGGTTGCTCCTAGCTCTAATGCACTGATTATATCTTCGGACAACTGAGATGGTAGTTGCCACAATCTGGTCAGGCGTAATTGCTCGAATACAAGCTTGAATGGATGCAATGAGCTCATCACTGGTGGTGGGCAGAATGCTGTAGAGTTCCTCTTTCAGTGTTCCCCATTTAATGAACCTCGACTTTGTGTTGCACAATATGAGCAACTGCTCAAATCAACCGCTCAAAGTCAATAAAATATCTTTCACATATGTTTCAAGCATGAAGATTCCTTTTCCAGTTTGGCATATGCAAAACAGGAAGAGCAGTTTACAAATAAATATGTATATCTACGTTTTTTCTAGGAAAGGACTGTAAATAAAAGAAAATAGACAAACATCGATATCTCACACACGATTGAAACTAGATGTAATGTTTATAGTACATTTGTTGTTCCATTTGAACCATACAATGTTCCTCAACAATTATGCTGGATAAGTTTGGATCACCTTGTGTATAAAAGAGAATGTTTGTAGGTGGATTTGTGGGTTGGTTTTTTATTCAAATCGACAGTATTATTCCGATATTAATGCAATTTGTCACACTTGATCTTCAAAGGAAATAATAATTATCGATAATAAATCGATATTCATAATGATGGAAGGCCATATTAATAAGAGATATCTCATGACCAATAATGCAAAACTAAGTTTGTGTAAAAATAGGTATCAGCAATGGTATCAGCACGCATTTCACCAATAATATGCACGGATCAATAATATATATCTCATGACCAATAATAATAACATATATATCAATGCAAGGTAAAGTTTGTGCTTTATAAATAAGGTTCAATTTGTAACAATGCATAGAATTCCTGTTGTTCGGGATTTTCTTAGAATTGATAAAAATTGACATAAAATTTTCTTAAAAATCTTGAAGAATGAGCGCTAACTGGAGATAATGGAGAGTTGCCAGACTATTAAGAAACTGAGCAATTCGTGAGTGATCAAAGTAGTCATCGATGTTCCTAGGCAATCCGAGATGATGCATGCGTATCAACAGAAAAAACGGCAACTGCTAGAGTATACAAAGTGATGAATGGCCAAGCTTTGATACGAGACATCGAGAGCGGAGTGCGAATTGCAACAACAGATTAACAAGCAGTAAATAACCCTACTCAGATTGTTTGGATTGCAGAACACACAGACCACAACCGAAAACGTACATTCACTGCCATCCAAGTAGAAATTTTTACCGTCGAAGTTCACCATGGCAACGTGAGTGTACATCTAAAGTAAGATTACGTGAACAAGAAATCATTTCAGCTACTTGTGCCTACATGGAGAGATCCATCCTTTGGATGTATTTAAAAATATTTTTTTCGAATTTTCATTATGAATTTTTACTGTATTAATTCTAAGCATTTTCAGGTGTTCATTTTTACTGTATGTTCACATTCAGATATTGCTAAAGTTAATCAAACAAAGAGTCCGAGCACCGCCCCGATACCTCTTAGTTATGTTAATGTATCGGGGATACCTAAACATTAACTAAAAAATCCCCGATACATTTGAATATAATCTGCATGAATGTGAATGTTTTGGAAACCGAAGAATTAGGGGAGAGTGGAGCAAATTAGGGGAGAGTGGAGTAGTTAACATTTTCTTGAAAATCTTTTCAAATGAGTCTCTTTGCTCTTGTGACAGTTATAGACAACCGATAACAAAGCATAAGTCAACTCGACTCTTCAAATTGACAACCATACTGTATTATGCTCTATAAAAATCGTTTGAAGAATAAATGTAATTTATATCTATCGAAATTACCCTTTAAGAAATGAATGAGTATTAGTCAGAGAGAAAAAAAAGTGACCCGGGCGTCGGAAACATCTAAAGAATGGGAGCTTCATCTAAAACAAGAAATTGTAGAATTACTGAAAACAAATTTGAGTTTATTATTTAACTTCTTGAAGTTGTTCTGCTTACCTAACATTGTAATTATCTCCAGTAAAGCCAGGTGCCTCTGCTAGTCATTATATAAGGTGCTCACAAAAATATTATCACGCTCCTTAACTGCTCTGGTAGTTTGTTACTACTACCATATACGTACATTCAAAATTATGAAATACTAGTATTACAGCCCGTCATACTACTCGTAAATTTTGCCTGTGAAAGGACTGTGATAATTGACAGGGCTGCCAATAATAAATAAAAATGTTTACTTAATTTTCAAACCTGCTTTTTTGTTAAGGTCGTGGGGCAGAACTCGAGATTTTCCGACGTCAGGAGGATGTCCTCAATGGTAATACCCAAGCGACTCGAACCCGGATGATCAATGTAATCTAGCCACATAGTTTTAGGGTGAACCATTGGTTTCTTATGAGACATACTTCTCCTCTTCTTTCGCGGCCTCCAAGGTCACCTAACCTATGATTTTTTTTCTTATGGCTTACGACCAAGTTTATGTTTTTGCCCCCCCCCCCCCCGGCCGACCGGGGGGGGGGGGAGGGGCAGGGGCCGAAGAAGGGGGTTTTGCGGCATCCGTACATGTGGCTAAACCAATGTTACTGAGGCCTCTCAATGCTGAAAAGTAGCAGTTCAGCAGCTAAAGACTGTCTTATTGTGATGCTGAACACTACCTAGTAGGGAACATCTGTCCTACCTCTCAGAATCTCATTTCGGCGTTTTTTCGGTCATTACCCAAAACTCACGACCATAGAAGGGAATGGGGATAAAGATTTGAAAACAGACAGCTTGGGTTTCTTTCTTAGCTCAAGTTTTTTATAACAGATCACCACAGTTCGCGTCAGACACACATTGCTGCACCGATCCGAGCATCCAATAAATAATGTTATTGCTTTTGATTTTATTCGAAAGTCCGGTGTACGATGGTTCTGCAAGTTCGATTCCATTTTTAAAAAATTTCATTTGTGACAGAATTGTGATAATTGGCAGGTTTCACGACTTTTTTCCTGAGTTAATTATTGTATTGCAAGTAAACGTGAAAGAGAAAGGAGGAGGGATACGAATTTATGAATTTCATTGAAGTTTAATAAATCATACTATAATTACACTTGAATAAATTGATAATATCTCAAAAGTTCATTAGTTGTAGATAATACAACATATTCTTCATGTGATCCAATTCCGATCCAGTCCTAATCGGGAATCTGGCCTCTATCGAAATTTGCTGGAGTGATGAGTTGAGGGCGGGCGTGAATACCTCAATGCACTGCTATGAAGGATGGCGGCGACCCCTCGGGGTTTGACGGAGTGGCTTCCGCTGGATTTCCTAAGGCAATAATGGGAAAACAAATAAAGTCTGTCTCAAAAGTATAGAGACTTTGCAAAAACTGTCACATTAGCACATCAGTAAATTTTTTGACCATACCAAATAAAACACTATTTATTCACACTGTGAACATGATTATAACATATTTTCAAAAATTAATAGCTTTTCGTTTTTTTACAAAAAAATATTTTGAAATAATCAGTACAAAAAAGTGTCTCAAAAGTATATAGACACACCTCCAAACTGAATGGTCATAACCTGTTTTAAATAAAATTGACCCTTTGGAATAGTCCAAATTATAAAGTAAGTTATAATTTGTATTTAATTCCTGCACAATAAAGAGTGACAATGGTGGAAAAGACATTTCTAAAGATGAAATACAATGCAAGTGAAATCTGGAGGTTGACAGCAAATGGCAAGACAGTTAGAGAAATTTCTGCTGAAATTGGAAGATCCAAGCCTGTTGTACATAAAATCATTGCAGAGCAACGGAAGAGAACAGGATGGCCAACAAGCACTACTGAACGAGATGTGCGCCAATTTTTTCGGCTTGCTGCTACTGGTACAAATTTCTTACGGAAAATGCCACGTGAATTGGGTGGACAAATATCCAAAGATACTGTACACAGAAGTATTGAGGCAAATCCTGTACTTGTTTACACCAGGAAGAGGACAAAACCACGTCTAACCAAGGAGCACAAGAGAGTTCGATTGGAATGGGCTCGGGAGCGTATGTCGTGGACAGATGAGTGACTTTCTGTAATTTTTTCTGATGAAAAGAAGTGGAACCTGGATGGTTCCGACGGCAATGCATTTTACTGGCATGATTTGAGGAAGGAACTAGAATCCTTTTATAGCAACCAGCAAGGCGGTGGAAGTGTGATGGTGTGGGGTGGATTCTTTTTCAATGGAACTACCAGTTTGGCATTTTTGACTGGGAGACAAAACTCCTTAAAGTATCAAGATACACTGGAAAACCACTTGGTACCTTTCATGTCTTTTTTGGTTTGGAATAATGGCATTTTTCAGCAGGACAATGCTAGTATACACAAATCGCAGTCAACAAACCAGTGGTTTGAAGCACAGGGTATCAATGTGATGAAGTGGCCAGCCAAAAGTCCGGATTTGAATCCTATTGAGAACCTTTGGGCAGTGATGACACACAAAATTTATGCAAATGGTAGACATTACTCTTCCATTGCAGAATCGAAATTTTTTGAAAAGTGAAATCGAAATGTTTTGGTTTAATTTGGATCCAAGTCTTCTTCAAAACTTGATCTCATCAATGAAAGATAGTGTTTCAAGTAATTAAGTCCAGTGGTAACTTTATTTGAACATGGCTTGAACATTGTTGTTTAATTAGGTGAGTCTCTATACTTTTGAGACACTTTTTTGTACATTTTATTACAAAACATTTTTTTGTAAAAAAACGAAAAGCTATTTATTTTTGAAAATATGTAATAATCATGTTCACAGTGTGAATAAATAGTGTTTTATTTGGTATGGTCAAAAAATTTACTGATGTGCTAATGTGACAGTTTTTGCAAAGTCTCTATACTTTTGAGAGAGACTTTATTAGCAGTGTAATCCGTACTTGCAATACGTAGGAAAAGATTTTAGCTGTCTTCAGCATGGCAGGAAAGAATAAGCAAATAAAGAACTTGTAACGGAGCACTTAATTTCTAATTCCTTCATTACTGTATAATCTAGAAACTAAACAATGCTTCACTTTACCCTCGTGAAGAGACAACGCAGCCAAACGCGACCCGCAGCGAGAAATCTCTTCGCGGAGAGCACTTGCAGTGCTGATGTCCTCTGGACGAGCAGATGACGGGCCACTCGTAAAATCTGGGTAGTCCTCTTGGGTAGCCGGACGTTGTCCTGAAGCTGTAGCTGCCTCTAGTCGGACATACTGGTCGTCTGTATTCACTGATGAGATGCTGAAGTCCGGTGCGGAGATTGAAGGTAATTTGATCGGGTCGTCGGACGCCAAATATTAGTAGATAAGGTTCTCAAATACGCGCATATTAATGAGGTGGGCGTGGCCGATTAAACCTCAAATTCCACCAATCAGCGTGCAGGATTCACTTCACGTGACCCCCCACCACCCCCTACCCCTTCCTGCATAGGCGTTCAACCAATCTGCGTGCAGATTGCGCCTCACGTGACCCACCACCTCCCTCCCCCCGGTTTTGGGTGTTGGGCTTTTAATTTGGGCGTTGGTTATTTAATTTGGGCGTTGGTTATTTAATTAGGGCGTTGGTCATTTAATTAGGGCGTTGACCTTTTAATTTGGGCGTTGGTTATTTAATTTGGGCGTTGGCCTTTTAATTTGGGCGTTGGCTTTTAATTTGGGCGTTGGCCTTTTATTTGGGCGTTGGTCTTTTATTTGGGTGGGGCCTGGAATAAAATTAATTTTATCATCCTCTGATATACCCCTGATTAAATCCAGCACCAGGGTGAGAGATTAGAGGGGTTCTGATGCTCTCAGCAAAATCCACTTAGGTGATTCTGTCTTACAAGTGAACACCAGTCGATTCGCTTATATTCTACCTAAATCAGCAAGCGGCTTCCGTACTGGCGCCTCAGCGGATTAAACTAATTGCCTAATTACTAATTCGCTATTGTTTCTCGGGTAACCAAATTTTTTCCAAACTCTTTTATAGTTTCTTCTACGACTGCTGTTTCAAATAAATACAGATGTTCTTTACATAAATTAATTTAAATTTTTGTCATGGATGAGGCATTTTCTAACCCCCGCTAATGCGGCAGGTTTTGGTGGCGTGAGAGGTTTAGCTAAACAAACAAATCATTCTGAAAAAGAGACAGGTGAATGGTTAAGGAGCGTGAGAGCTTATACGCTGCATAAACCGGTGCGTCATCATTACCCCCGTAATCGAATGCGTGTATATGCGCCATTTGAACAATTTGATCTAACCAGTCTGTCAAAACAGAACGATGGTTATAAATTTCTACTTACCTGCATCGCCGTTTTCTCGCGCTATGCGTGGGTCATTCCTCTAAAAACGAAGAGTGGGCTTGAACTTCAGAAAGCCTTTCAAAAAATTTTCACACTCAGCAGTGTTCCTGTAAAAGTGAACAGCGATAAAGGGAAGGAGTGTTTAAACAAAGACGTTCAAGATTATTTTAAAGCACTCGACATCGATTTCTTCACCACAGAATCAGATATGAAAGCCGTTACGATCGAACGATTCAACCGTACGTTAAAAACGAGGATGTTTAATTTTTTTACATTTACCAACAAACACAGATACATCGACGTCTTACCGGATCTCGTGTTAAGCTACAACCAACGCAATCACAGAGCCCTGGGTATGGCACCAGCTGATGTCAATGAACGAAATGCCCCAGCTCTATGGCTGAAACAACAGAGTTATTATACAGCAGCACCACAAACAAAGCCAAGGTTGCAAGTCGGTGATTACGTACGTATTTCGAAAGTGAAAAACATATTTGATAAAGGTTATCTTCCAAACTGGTCAGAGGAGGTGTTTGAGGTTTCAAAAATCATTTATAGAAAACCTGTTGTGTATAAAATTAAAGATTATGATGGTTGCGAGGTCTCAGGTGTATTCTACGACCAGGAGTTACAAAAGGTGAAAAAACCCGAAGTTTTTAACATTGAACAGATTATTCGCCGGCGTACGAGGCGTGGTGTTCGCGAAGCTTTTGTGAAATGGCAAGGTTACCCAGTCAGTATGAACAGCTTGGTGCGAGAGAGTGATCTTTTAAATGCTTGACAAGAGGCGATTGACAGCATTTGGGTCCGAGTACAGCCATCATGTATGAAGACACGGATTTTTATGTTACGCTACCATCAAATACACCTACAGGTGATCAAATTCATTCCAATACAACAGCTCATTTTATCACAAGATTACCGAGGACGCTACGTTTCCAAGGGCGATGGGAGGTTGGTTTATCGGAAACACATTTCCCTGCCCTCTTCAAGAACATTACGACTGTAAACAACACTTTCGAAATAGGTTTCAAGGCTGATCACATAGATGAACAAATCGATTTCAGCATTGTTTCACCAGTAAGAACTCCAACATTCCAGACTTTCATAATCGAAGTTGAATTGGTGTTACAAGCCTATTTGAAAGATGCTCTCATTTACCATAACCCCGCTGAGTTTGCCGCTGAATGTCGGGATTCGCTTTAACACGCCCGAATTCTGTAAGTTGTTCAATGTTTCGCCACATATTTTCTACGAGGACCGTTTCTCTCTAACTCCGAATTACAACGGGCTGTTTAAGTGGGTATCCGATTTTTCTGTTACGTTTAGGTATCCCAAGTCGGCACCTCTTTATCAAAAAATTTTTGAATTTAAGAGTACCAAACTGCAAAATAGGGAAGCCGCAATTGATTTTCTAAAAGCTAGTTTTAGAAAGGCGCGCATCGAGACAAAGATTGTTGATGATCTTGTATTGTTTACGGGGTCCTCAACACGGTTCATCGAATTCCCAGCCGCTGTCAACAATGGATTTATACCGGCTAGGTTTCTGAACAAGAAATTGAAAACACCTATTACTATGCCCTTAAACGACACAGATGACGGTTTTATCAGCTGTGTTATTTTTGATCCGCCTGACACTCCAGAACAGTGCATCTTAAAAATCACGAGGGGTATTATGATTGTCGTAACGATGTTGTCGAGGCGCTCGTTAAGTTGATTCCATTGAAAGAACAGGCTTTTTACAAAATCAATCTCACACCTAACAAATGTTTTCATTTCAAATGCACAGAAGGTCGCTATATTAGTTTTAGCGAGGGTTTATGTTACACATTGGGTTTACAGGCTGAACTCGCCGGCCTAGAACTCGTTATCGGTGAGGGTTCAATCCCGATAGATCGTACGCGTGGCATACATGGTTTTTATCTGTATACAGACATCATACAACACATTCGCTCCGCTCCTACGAATCATACCCGTTTCACATGCCAGACGAGAAGTGATTTATCAGACTTTTCATTCACCCGACTACATTCCCTTAAGTAAAAACGTCATTGACGCGATTGAAATCGCGGTTCATTCCGACCACGGTGATTTACTTGCGTTTTTAACAGGTAAAACCATACTGAAATTACATTTTCGTAAGAAACAGCTGTAGTGCGAGGTTGATTTCTTTTTTCTCTCCTCCTCGATTACTTCAAGATGCATATCCCCTATCAGCCGAGCCAGGAAGTAATATCGCGTTACTATTTAAACCAGAGAGGGAATGGTTTACCTGTGTTTAGAGGGTCGGTTTTCCAGAGAGGCAATGGGATTGGTTCAGTGTTTTCAAATCTGTTTCGCTTGGCAACACCTTTACTCAAATCCGTGGGCAAGATTCTCGGTCGGCATGCCCTAGAGGGCGGTGTTTCCGTTTTTAACGATGTGATACATGGTCAAAATTTTAAACAGTCGGTGTCATCACGTATGAAAGAAGCTGGAGGTAATGCCCTGCAGGAAATGGGTGCTAGAGTTCAGAGAGGTAGAGGTCGTGTTAAAAGACGAAATTCGGCATTTCCTACTCATTCACATGTAAAAAGACCCAGAGGCAACAGCGTGGAGAGCTTTCTAAAGAGTGAATACAGACAAAGAAGTCGAGTGCAGCGTTCAAAAAAAGCTGAAAAACGGGCAGAAGAAACAGAAGAAGAAGAGGAAGAAACAGAAGAAGTCGACAAAAACACAGATAAAACTACGTTCTAAGCCGATTTTAAACATACGTCCTTTATCATCGGTTTTCGCCTAATACATACGTAATCATGGCATCAATGATACACCAGCTAAGCACTGAATGTCTCAACAGCGATCTCGACATTTTTTCTATACCTCACATGAGCGGCCAACAGGAAAAGCGGCACGTCACGGGGTACCAGCCAACAGCCATCATCAGCCAAGACGGGCCTATTGAATTCTACGTACCTGGTTTGGCAGATTTTTACACGGATCTCGATCAATCTACATTAAACTTAGAAGTCGTTATCAACAAAGGGGACGGACCGTTACCAGCTGCTGATAAAACAGGACCTGTGAACCTTTTCTTACATTCGCTATTCTCACAAGTCGATTGCTATCTAGGTGATACGTTAGTTAGTCATAGTAATAACTTATATCCGTACAGAGCTTATTTTGAAACTCTTTTGAACTATGGGCAGACTTCTAAACAAAGTCAACTCACAACAGCCGGGTATTGTAAAGACACGAGCGGTAAAATGGACAATGCTGACGATGAAATCACGTCATACAGAACTTAATTACGGGTCAGATTCCCTCGCGGTTGATTTTTGCATTTACATCGAGTGAAGCCCAGAATGGTTCTTTTACTTCGAATCCATTCAACTTTCAACATTTCAATCTATCTTTCTTCTCCTTCTCATTGGATACTCATGCAATACCTCTAAACCCTCTGACGCCAAATTTTTCCTCTGGGTCATACTTGAGAGAGTTTGTTCATTCAATGGGACAACACGGCGGACATTTAATGGGCTTTGAATAAAGCCCGTTAACTGAAGTCCGCCTTGGTGTTTCCAAACATTCGAGGATCCTAGTCCTTTGGGTCTCGCCCGACGCCGCGGTTCCCAAACCCGTCGGATGGTCCCTGGGTGGCTCTTGCGTCCGTGTGCTGTGGACCCGAGCCCTGGAGAAACCTCCCATTTCAAACCCTTGTTGTTTCAGTTTAGATCCTACATTCACGCTGTAAACACGTAAAGATATAAAGCTGATGACCGATATCTGCATATTTCATGAAACCAATGGAGCGATCTACGCCCACCATACAGAAAGGATCGTTGCTTCGACTCTGTAGTGCTTGTGTATTATTGTTGTTGATTGCATTGCACTGTATGAACGGTTATGAGGAAATTTTAAAACTGATGGATTACGTCGATAATAACACCATCACCCAAACGGATAATTACCCTCGAAAATAACTCATTTGTAGGTGATGTTTAAAAACGTTGTGGAGTACAAGTTTATTTCATGATATTTCACGTAAGATAAAACGCTTTAACGACAAATATCGACACCACGAAAACGGTCTACCGATAATTTCCGCAATCATAAAAACGGTCTACCGAGAAAATCCGCAATCGTAAATCCCGCCTATGGAGAGATTCCGCAATCGTAAAACCGTCTATGGAGCAATTCCGACTTTGCCAAAAACATCCTTACCTGTAATCCCTTTGTGATAAACTGTACCTTGGATCATTGCGCAGAGTATGAATTACGTAAGTTGTGACTTTTGAAATAAAGAGCGTTTAAAAGAGATTTGCGTCATTCAACATTCAATCATGGAAATAAATGCAACGGTTAAATTTACGCAATACTTTTCCGCTCTTGTCGCTGGTAGTTCGGGGTCCGGCAAGAGTACCGTAGTAGCTCAAATGTTGAAGTATAGAGATGAAGTGATGGACCCGCCGCCTACGGAAATAATTTACTGCTATTGAGCTTTAATCCCGCCGGTTGTTAAAAATCTGAACCTACCTAACATAACGTTTCATGCCGGAGTGCCGGATGAAAAATTGATACACGAACGCATACCTGAACAGGCTTTACTGATTTTAGACGATTTATTAAATGAGATGAAAAACAACGACCTTGTTGAGAAAATCTACATGCGCTACAGTCATCATCTCAACTTCTCTGTGTTGTTAATCCCTCAGAACCTCTTTGCACATTCGAAAATCATCCGTACAATAAGTTTAAATACCCAGTTCATCTTTCTACTAAAGTCACCCAGAGACGTAGGCCAGATTCGCACCTTGGCCTCGCAAACAGGTTACGGACGCTTACTCATCGAAGCCTTTAAAGATGCCACTCGGGAACCCCATAGTTATTTACTGCTTGATTTAACTCAGAGTTGTCCTGATGTTCTGAGATTGCGTAGTAAGATTTTTCCGCCCGAAAAACCTATCGTGGTTTATGCGGATAAAGCGCGGGTTTAAAACCGCCGAACGTCATTTTAAAATCGGCTGAATAGGGTGTTGATACAACGATGATTCCTCTGGTTGTGAAACATCGTCATTTTCTAGGAGCTTTGAAACACTCGTCTCCTCAGCATAGGAAAGTATTAATGCAACATGCCACTCTTAATCAAGTTAAAGCATTGTGCGAGATCTGTCATAACATTCTACATCGTAGAGTCGACTGGACACCACCTATTAAACAACATTTGCGGAAAATAAAAGGTTTAGCCCATAAAAAAATTTCATTAAGGGCCAAGAAAACTTATCTGAACCAACGTGGGAACGGATTCTTGCTACCTCTTTTGTTAGGAAGCGTAGCTGCACCTATTTTGAATAAATTAATTAGTTAAGAACATGCAAAAGTACGTTTTACTACCGGCTCACGAATATCAAAGGTTCCTTCACGCTACGAACCAGAGCGTCCCTGTGTCATCGCGCCCCGTTGAACATGGTCAACCTAAGGCTGAACCTAGTGTGGTTAATGATGTTGAAAAAAAACGTAATAAACAGTTGGATTCTCAAATCAATGAGATTTTAAAAGCATCAAATTTGAATGTGCATCAGAAAATGGATCTTTATTTAAATACACTTCAAAAATATCTAAGAGCAAGGCGTCGTGAAGCTCATTCGAAACGAACAAGCCTTTCAACCCAAACCGACCCTCAACCACCTTCAAACCCGTCTTTAATACCACAAACGCCGTCACCGCAATCCCTTCAAGAAACACCTACATATCTGTATCCACAACAACTCGTCTATTCACCCGATTTTCGCACGTCTGCAGACTTAAAAGAAAAAACCCTCGCCGACCGTGATATTGCCATGGCTAGCGGATTCGAGGAGGCCTACGACGAGGACAGCCGGCCAGGTAACATAGTGAGTTTGTCTGTTGAGCAGCCTTCCCCGCGTACACGTTTCATAGACACACTACGAAAGAGACCTGATGTTATCACATGGAATAAAAAAGGAACTGTGTCCATCGGAGGTAAATCAATACGAGGATCGAACATTAATAGTTTAATACAAGACGTATTATCACCCATCCCCAACCTGAAGAAAACTCTACCTGGGAGAACCCTGTTTACCGACGTGATACATCATGTAGACATGCCCGAAGAATTAATCGTGAATCCCCTGTACCGCCCGACGCATGCATCTGACACGCCAAAACTCCCCTGGTTACATTATGATAAATAACAATTTAACGTAAAATATTAGGCTGTATTGCAAATGATAAAATTTATTTTAACGTCTGTAAAAAAAAAAAAAAATTAAAAATTGAATAAAAATGTAATTCAATGCGTGAAAACCGTTTATTGTGTAATTTATTTATTTATTTATTTATTTATTTATTTATTTATTAAAAGTAACCACAAACAAACACAAATTCAAGCTGAATACAAAAAAGTTTATTTTGAACAAATGAATATACAGAAATTGAATAAAACAGATAATAAGAATAATAATAATTAGAATAATTAAACAGAGTCATTTAAAGGCTTGCAACATTGGTTCCATTTGGCCTTTTGGCAGATATTAAATTCAGAGTTGCTAGTATATTCGTCTTGGATGACTTCGCATTTCACGAGTAAGTCATTCAAAAGTAGTTCATTTGTATAAGTGTTGTTCAAGATGTCTGCCGTAGAATAACCTCTGGCTGCTAATTTCAGGTAATGTAGACAGTGATGACCGCATGTGTCAGACGTCTGATGTTGCACTATTCTCGTGTTGTAGATCCATTTTGTAGATTATAAGGTTATATCTATCTGTATAATAATTCCTGTCCCCCGAAAGATCAAAGGCCGGAAATGTGTAACCAGAACCGTAATCGAACTGACTGATGTCAACATCTCTGTCTTCTTTCCAAATCCCCAGTGCTTTCATGGAATGAACAAACTCTCTCAAGTATGACCCAGAGGAAAAATTCGGCATCAGAGGGTTTAGAGGTATTGCATGAGTATCCAATGAGAAGGAGAAGAAAGATAGATTGAAATGTTGAAAGTTGAATGGATTCGAAGTAAAAGAACCATTCTGGGCTTCACTCGATGTAAATGCAAAAATCAACCGCGAGGGAATCTGACCCGTAATTAAGTTCTGTATGACGTGATTTCTAGTACCCGTAGCAATACTCACGGACCTCATTTCAACCCGTCCGATAGGGTAAAACGCGTTAGTGGTTTGCAGAGTCTTTGCATGTGCTAATAACGTGGCTGTGTTAACTTTAACTCTCTCGATATTCAGCGTTGCTTTTCGGATTGTAATCTGATAATTTGGCTTAGCTACGTCAGACATCAGAGCAAAGGAGGGTTTACTTCTGTAAAGCCTCAGACGAAAATCCGTAGAGTTTAGTAGCATCGACCCTGCCGAAAGATGTCTAAATGGAGCGGGCCTTCCATGTAGTAAACGCCGTTTCGTGCGAGTCTTTTACGTAACTTAAACCCATTGTTTGCATCGTC